>PVJH01018321.1:0-45459 GCA_004026705.1 Nesogale talazaci | reverse complement strand
GTGGATTGTGGAAACAGGTTGCTGTGACGGAGATGACTACTTCATCTATAAGAAAGTTTGGACGCATAGGAAGTTCTAGCAGTTTGGGGATTCAAATGGGATGGAAACTTGTGGCTGCCACGCCAGTAGCAGCTGGACAGAAAGGGGTTTGTGCTCAGATTTCTTCTTCTTCGTCATCTTCATCGTCTTTGTCTCCTCCTCTTCCTCCTCCTCGTCCTCTGCCCCCTCCCCATCCTTTTCTCGAGGCTGTCATATGGGGTGCGGGAAAGAGGAGAGTTGCATTGAGAAAGAACCAAAGGACTAACACCAGTGGCAAAACTATAGTTTGACTTTGCTTTGGAAGCTGGTGTTGGAAGCATGCTCTTTTGGGCTTCTTTAAGACCCAGCATCTCTCTACTACCCAGGGCGTGCTGCCCCTGAGGACACATGAGCTCAAGGAAGGAGCTAAGCTCATTCAGAAGCCACGACTAAGCCCTCTGAAGAACTGACTGTAATTATAGGGGTGTCCTGTTTTGACAGACTGGGTCGATCGAGATTCCAACTGGAACAAAACAGAAGAGACCAACAAGAAATCAGCCAGCACAAACCACTGATCACGGAGCAGCTTCTGATTCATAGTGACCCTAGAAGATAGAGTTGAATGGGTTCACAGGGTTTCAAAAGCTGCACATCTTTACAGGGGCAGATTGCCACACTGTTCTCCCGTGGTGTGGCTGGTTGTTCTGGCAAGCAGCTGAGAAGTACACATAACCCACTGCCATCAAGTTGATTCTAATTCATAGTGATCCTAGATAGGGTTTTTGGAGAGAGTGAATCTTTAGGGAAACAGGAAACTTCATCTTTCTTCTGAGCAGTGGTTGGTTTGAATAGTGACTTTGTGGTTAGTAACTTAATGCATAGCCCACTACAGCATCAGGCACAATTACCTGACACAAAGACCCCGCCCTCCTGGGGACATTTGATTTGTCACCAAGTTGGATGTGTATCTCTTGTGGACCCTGGATATTCAGAATCAATGTCCACTTTCTTCTATTGGTGAAACTGGCAGAAAGCCCCAAGAAGCTGAGTTTCTCACCAATGATGACCAAGGCATTCCAGCCACATTTCCACAGATCCAGAGGGGTAGGCTGAGGGGTGGGCAGACCTCTGAAGCACAGAGATCAGGTGGTTAGAAGCTAAAAATATCGCGATCCAGTGAAGCTAAAGACAAAAGGGAAACTGGCAGAGAATGCAATAAGCTCTTTCTCTATACGCAACTTCATGATTAATTAAACTCTTTTTTAATGATGCCAGAATTAGCCTAGTCAATAGAAATGTGGCCCATAGGCTCGGTTCCCAGACACTTGAATTTTCTTTTGTACTTCTGTGTTTGTTTTGTTAGCAAACAGAAAGTTTCCCTGAAGCCAAGGAAGTCCGAGCCAATGGCATCCCTCTCTACTTAGAGGAGCACACACAGCAGTGGAGAGGAATATGGATGAGACACCAGCTCCCAGAGACAGTTCCAGTCACACCAGTAAGATACATGAAGGGAAGGCACAGTCTAGGGCAGTACTTTGCTGTGATATTAATTATAGAAAGACAACGACAGAGACTGAAACTTGTGGAACAGCACTGAGAATGTTCAAGATTCTCTATCCATGCTATTTCATCCAATGTTCACCAAAGGACTTAATTGGAAAGCTAGACATTTGAAATGCATTTTTTAGCTATGCATGACTTGTTCTTGTCTTTGATCCTTATTTGAACCCAAGGCCCAGAAGGGCATACACTCAAATTGCATATAAGGAAAACAAAACTTAAAAAGGTGATGTGCCTTATCCAAAGTCATGAATAACTAGGAATCTGGTCTAGCAACTAGTCAGGCATGAATTCTAGACCGTCCACATACCACCTGCTTCTCAGTTTGTTATACTGTAGTGGCTTGCATATTGCTATGATGTTAGAAGCCACATCGCGAGGAATTCAAATGCCAATAATGCCATACACAGTGGACAGAGTTCAGTGGCGTTCCAAATGAAGTAGCCTGGAGATGTAACTCTAAAACCCAATCAGTAAAAATCTATGGATCACAACAGAATATTGTCCTATATATTCTTCAACTCTATATGCTGGAAGATGAGCACCTGAGCTAAGCCATGGAGCGAAACACACCCATGACGAGGACAGTGCAGGGCCAGGCAACATTTCATCCTGTCACATGAGCACACAAAGTGGCCAGGAATTGGCCAGGAATCTCAATGACAGCAAATAAGCACAGAAAGTCCAGCGAAGGTGAATTCTAGATGATGACTTAGGTGTCTTGACACGAATAAAACAACAAGGACATATCCTGGTCTCTTTCAGGCACTGTGGGCTTCAAAAAGAACATGGGCTGTCATGCTGTTCCAGGTTGGTTTATAATAGGGTTGAATAGGATAGCCCCAACCCCAGGAATAGCCAAGATGCTGTAATGATAGATGGTAAAATAATAATATTAATAAAGAAGTGCACACACATTTCAGAGAGAAAGACAACACTGGAGAAAGTTTTCAAGACAGGAGGTAGGTCCTACACGAACCTGTCCCAGAGAGCAATCAGCCAACTCCAGAAACATCTTGATTTTCGTTATCCACAAGGAGAGTTAGGAATTTGTGTGAGAGAATTCTCTTGGTGGGGGGTGGGGGGAGAACAGAAGTACAGGCTATGAAGATCTAAATAATTTAAATCTTCAGGATGAGTTCCAGCACCTGGAATTGCATTTGGCAACAACCAGGCAGTTGGGCTGGAGTGCAAAGCCCTGGCGGGTACACATGGCACGCACAGTTTACACCACCCAGCAACGTGCCATCACCAGCTTTCCGCTCATCTTGCAAGCAGTTTTGAATATAGAAACGCAATGTGATAAATCAGGAAATTGAGAAAGCCAGAGACAGATTTACTTGCTGGTAAAACTCACTATATCTAATGCTAATTTAGTGCCTTCTCTGTCTGGCAGAGAGGGAAGAAAGCTCTTTAAAGAAGTTAGGACCCACAATCTATCTTAACATTAACAAAAGAGTCTTGAGAACATGCTTCATTCTTTTGTTGAGTAAGTAGATGTACGTAGAGAGAAATTTCCCTGAAGAGCATCTAAGTCAACCAGAGCCATCTGAGCCCGGGGCTGGACCTGCTATAATTGTAATGATCAAGCCTCACAATGGAAGGAAAGACAATGTCGGAATGGAGAGCTATTTTAGGGAATATTTTCCTCAGCTTTTCTACTACTCTAAGAAATCCAAACTATCGTAAGGTACATATAAATGTAATAGGAAGTGGAAGGGGGTTAATCAGTGCCTAAAATAGGGGGCCAAAATCTGACTGAGAGTTAGTTGGGTGGTGGGATAGGAAGTCAGAAACGGTGTCATTCCATTAATTTGTTTCTTCATTCTCTCCATTCCTTCCTGTGTTAGTCCGGGTTAACTAGAGAACAAACCCAGAAACAAATAAGCGTGTAAGAGAAAGCTTTATATCAAAGAACAACTGTATATTGAGAAAACATCCAAGCCCAGTCCAGATCAAGTCCCTATGTCTGATATTAGAACATATGCCTGGTACCACTCTGGGAATTTCTCTTAAAGCTCACACAGCATACGTAATGATGCAAAATGCAGGCACATCACAAGCCAGTGGGCGAAAAGCCTTGTGGATCCAGTGCTAGTAGAAGCATCTCAGGGCTTTGGCTGCCATCATCATGACTCCAAGTGGTTTGTCAACAGGAAGGTGAAGCAGAGAGAGAGAGAGTGTGTCCCGCCTCCAGGGAGGAAGAGAGGAGTCCCCAGAATCCTCACCTGCAAACAGGCATTGGGCTGTTACTTGATTGACAGGCTAGACTTCATCCTTCACTCTTAATATTCTCATGACCGAGGCAGTGGTCACCCTTATCTATGAAGGATCACATATTTTAGTTGCTTATGTAGTATATTTCTCTCAGAATTCAGCAATTCTCACAGCTGTGAAATAAGGAAGGTGGGAAGAAAACAACTTTATTCTCACTTAAAAGCAAAGTAAGTCATAGTCCTCACTGGTCCTCATCGGTGAAAAAGTATTGGACCTTGAACTCTAGACTCAGTCTGTCTTCTCTTCATCCTTTCCCTCTCTTTAATGAGTGTGCTGTGGTCTAAAGTTAGTGAGCCAGGCAAAAAGTATTCCCCAGGAAATTCCTCTAGGAGGGTACCCCATTTCTCTACGATGAACACAGCAACTTCCTCTTTCCTCCAGTGTTAGAAACAAATGGATGCTTTTTGATTGAGCATCATTCTTGCCTGATGGATTGTGATTTCTAAAACTATCTTTAAACCTTTGAAACACCATTCAGGGAGATGCTGGCCTTTAGAAAGTACAGGAAAGCTGAAGGGGTTGAATAAAGAAAGGAATTCACAGCCCTGTCATACACTCATGAAGGCTTACATTCAGTGAGCAGAAGTAAGACCCATACCTGCCCTTACTAATGATCTCGCTCTCCCCCTTTCACACACACACTACACCTTGATAAGTTCATGATACTCTGAGTGAACAATGAACCTAACTCAGTCTTGGAGACAGAGGTCAAGGAATAAAGCATTCTCGGAACTCTTTAATAGTCTCTTACTGTTGCGATAGGAGCCCTGCTGATGCAGTGGTTATGTGATGGGCTGAAAACCATGAAGTCAGCAGTTTGAAACTACCAGCCACTCTGCAGGCGAAGCTTTCTACTCTTGTTAAAATGTATTGTCTTGGAAACCACAGGGGTAGTTCTACCTTACTCTAGAGGCTCACCACGAATCAGAATTGACTCGATGTCAGTGAGTTTGTTTTTTTATTTAAGCAGAGAGAATTGCTAACTAACGATGCATCTTTGATTGGGTTGGACCCCTGGAATTTTCCATGTTCCCACTAACCTTCAACTATGTGGATAGGAGGCAGGGTGGTAGTTACATAGTCTCAGTTTGTATTCTTAGGTGTGTAATTTAACCGCACACTGAAACACTGTATGCCTCTTCAATAGTGTGAGAACAAAACAGCAGAAACAGGTTCTTATGGTTCTGTTGGGAAAAGTCCTACAATAGACTGAAAGATCACGTGTGCAATGCCGTGTGTAGAGAATCAGCTAAGGAAATGGAGGAGTTGATCTGAGAAGCTGTGACTGGGAGACTGGTATGGAGAGCCTTGCAATGCCTTTTAGAGGACACGGTCTTGAAGAACCTCTGCAGATCCCTTGATGCACATGTACCAATTCAGCGCACACACTAAGGGATTTGGTTCTGCTTATTAGATTCTCAGGCAGTTTACCTGTGTCACATGTTAGAGATGCTAAGAACAGAACCAGGACATTAGCTGAGGACTCTTCATAAAGGAATTATGCTTTCCCTCAAGTGTGGATAGAAACAAATGGTTCCCTAAGACATAACTGTCGGGCTCTTCCCTTCTGGAGTCAAGGAGCATAAAGGAAACCAGAGACTCAGGATGCAACTTGTGCACAAGGCCAATGGCACACACAGGAGTGACAGCCTCTTTGAACCTGGAGTTAGAAGAACTAGATGGTGCCTGGCTGTCACTTCCAACTGCTGTGACCAGGGACGCAATAGCCAGACCCACTGCCTCTGAGTCCCTTCTGACTCACAGGGACTCCATACAGGGTTTCTGAGATTGCAAATCTTTTTAGGAGCAGCCAGCCCCATCTTTCTCCTGCAGAGCAGAGGGTAGGTTTAAACTGTTGACCACATAGCTAATCCATGGTACTACCAGGGCTCCACAGGGACACAGTGGGAACCACAGAAAGGGAGAAAATGTGGAATAAAACTCAAATTCATAAAAAGACCAGATTTAATAGACGGATAAGAGACTGGAGGAACTCCCGAGGCGATTTCTTTAAGACATCCATTTAACCTGGAACTGATGCCACTCCTGAAGTTCATCTTTCAGCTAAATAATAGATCAGCCTCTAAAATAAACAGTACCACCCATGATAAATGGACTTTTTAAGGACAATCAATTACTCAAGACCAAACAGGCGATTTGTTCCAAAGCAAAGTTAAGAAGGCAAAGGGGCATCGACATTGCAGGGATGGGAATAGGGAAGGAAGAGTCGAAACGATGGTTGACATATTGCAGGGATAGCAAACAATGTCATGAAATCTTTGCACATCTGCGCTGTAAGCTTTCACCTAAAATACAGTGCAACTTTCAGTGCCCTAAAAAATACAAACTCTGAAGATAGTTCAACATAGAGAGTAGGCACCAGTACAAACCAGGAACTTCAGCTAATAATTAGTTAATGGTAATGAGGCAGTATTGGTTTATCCACTGTAACAAACGAAGCACAGGAATGTGAGATGCTAATAACGCCAACTGTCGGGGAAGGAGGAATATATAATAATTCTACTTTCTGCACAAATTTTGTGTCAAACTGATCTGTGAAAGCAAGTCTATTGTAAAGAAAGCACAGTGTTGTAAAGAAATGCAACAGTACGGTACAGTGGGAGAACATAATGGTGATCTTTGTACATGTACTGCTATGCCCACTGCACACTTAAAATGGGCTGATTTTATAGCATAACGTTGTCAAAAAAAGAAGAAAAGACATTTTCTACTGCTTTGATGATACTGCAAACAATTTATATAAAGATCACAAGGGATTATATTGCACAGGGTTAACTATTCAAAGAGAAAGAATGCAAGGAAAGGAATGGCTATGGTTGTAATGCTTGTTATAGTCTTAGGAACGGCCCCCAGTCTATGGTTGTAATGCTTGCATTGGGATAATAATGAAAGTGGGCTAACATGTCCTCACAACTGTCGTAGTTCAACAAGCCCTCCAACACATACTGAAAGCAGTGGCAAGACTTTCTTATACTTGAGGCAGAATGCTCACGCTGAATATCCTGGGGGTCCAGAGAGGATGCTCAGTGGCTCCTGAGTGGTTCCCAGTGCAACTGAGAATGAGTCCAGTTTACAAGTAAAAAACACCTGCCACGAGTCCCAGTGATGAAAACAATAAAAGACAAACAAACAAGGCTCTAAAAGGCAAGTGTCTTTCAATAGCAAAGATGTATCACAGCCAGTGCTGATTCTAACGAGGTATTGTCATTCATGGGACAGAGCAAGAGATTTTTTTTTGGGGGGGGTATCATTTTATTGGGGGCTCATACAATTCTTATCACAATCCATACAGCCATCCATTGTATGCAAAGCACACTTGTACATTTGTTGCCATATTATTCTCAAGAGATATTTTTCAGACTTATCTTTTTGGTTCTGAACAATGGTGGCTTTTTAGTAATAGAGCACCTTATTTCTTTAAAAGTTATTTAAAAACACCCAAATACATTTATGTCCTTTGGGCACAGTAATTAGACCCTATTGTGTCATTAGGGCAAATGAGCAGAATTAGATTGCACTAACCATATGTATCAACATTATTAGGTATATAAATCTCATCTTCAAGTTTTGTATGGCATACATGCACACAAGAGACTCACAGACCCATAAACCTTTATATCATAGGGACCGGATAGAGCCTGTTATGTCACTTATGCTGCTTATAAGGAATTATATAGTAGCAATAGAGATGCTAGTAGCATTTGTTATGAGAATGCGTGCCTAGATATTGGATTGAGAAAGTTGATTCTGTGGTACCTTCCACATAATGCCAAGTGTTTGGTTAATCACCTTCCATGTCACCCCATTGGAAATTTAAGTACTCAATGATGTAGTTATTATTCTTATAAAATAGTTTTATTGGCATATAATTATTATGCTATATAATTTAATCATTCAATCATATTGAGAAGGGTTGATCAAACATCAGCACAATCAATTTTAGAACCTTTTCTTCTTGTGCCCACTGTTTTTAGCTCCCCAGATCTCCCCAATCTGCCCTGCCAGTCCCCTAAGTAATTATTAATCCATTTATTCTCTCTATAGATTTGCCTATCCTATACAGGCAATAATACAAAACACAAACAGGAGTCAAACAAACAACAACATAAGCTTACTTATAGCAAAGCAAAACAGAAAAAAACCTCAATCAAAAAGAAATCAGACAATATGAAAAACAAAAACAACTTTAAAATAGGTCAAAAGGGAGATCAAATGATAAGGCGTTACATTCCTGGACTATGGTCATAGGGAATTCATCAGAAGTTTAATGCATTTTGGGACACTGCAAATAGATTTTGGGCTTCCACTGTCATCAATCGCCTTCTGCAAACCGGGTCTTCAGAATTTAAACTCTTATTCTGTTCCCTCCTTTGGATTTGGATTTTATTATTTGCAGTCCTTGAATCACACATGCTGATGTGTTTCTTTCACGTGGACTTGTTTGATGCTTCACTTAGATGGCTGTTTATTTTCAGACAACTTTTTTTCCCCCCCACATCACTGCTCTGGTGGGAGTACGAAGCCCAGTCTTGCTCCTGGAGAGCTGCTGCTGGATTTGAACCATCAACCCTGTGGGCCGCAGTCCCGCACACAACCACTGCACCACCAGAGCTCAGACAACTTTTTAAAAGTCCCTACTTCTAGTCTCAAAACATTTTTTCCCCTAAACACTATTTTTTCTTAGAACTGGCACCATCCAGGTTTTTTTTGCCATACTTTGAGATGGTATCTGTGAAAGCTTCACAATAGAATTGAGCAGGACTATGTCCTAAGAAATAATTGGGGCTCCAATTAATTGTGAGCCCCCAAATCATTCATGTATCTCTCTGGTTAATATATGTCTCTGTTTCAATTTTAGAGATATAATGATTAATGTATGATAGAGAACATATCAGCCATCCTCCTGGAGCATAAGATAATTCTATTGATAGTGTCAATGGTATAGAATTTAAAATACTGTTGAGAAAAAGAAACTGTAAAAGCATAGATTGGCTTTTTAGACTGAAATACATGAATTATTGACTTGTACAGATTAAACTCTTGTGAATGGATACTATTTGGCAGATGTTAATCTATTTTTTTTGAATCTTGACTCATTTGAAAGTTTCTAATCTTAATTTTTTCTGTTCTCTTTTTTTAAATTGGGGGTTCATACAACTCTTTTCACAATCCATCCATCCATTGTGTCAAGAACATTTGCACATTTGTTGCTATCATCATTCTCAAAACATATGCTTCCCATCCAAGCCCTGGTATCAGCTCCTCATTTTTCCCTCCCTCCCCACTCCCTCTCCCTCATGAACCCTTGATAATATATAAATTATTGTTATTTTATCATATCTCACACTATCCTATGTCTTTCCTCACTCACTTTTCTGTTGTCCATCTCCTAGGGACGAGGTTATATGTAGATCCTTATAATTGGTTCCCTCTTTCTACCCCACCCTCCCAGTATCACCATTCTCAACACGGATCCTGAAGGATTCATCTGTCCTAGATTTCCTGTAGTTCCAGTTCCTAGCTGAACCAATATACTGTACCTCTGGTCTAGTCAGATTTGTAAGGTATAATTGAGATCAAGATGGGGTTGGGGGTGGGGGGAAATTTTTAGGAACCAGAGGAAAGTTGTATGTTTCATCATTACTACACTGCATCCTGACTGACTTGTCTCCTCCCTGCAACCCTTCCATAAGGGGATGTTCAGTTACCTACAGATGAGTGTTGGGTCCCCAGTCTGCACTCTCCCTCATTCACAATGATTTGATTTTTTGTTCTTTGATCCCTGATACCTTTGACACCTTGTGATCACACAGGCTGGTGAGCTTCTTTTATGTGGGTTTTGTTGCTTCTGAGCTAGATGACAGCTTGTTTACTTTCAAACCGTTAAGACCCCAGACACTATGTCTTTTGATAGCCGAGCACCATCAGCTTTTTTCACCACATTTGCTTATGCACCCATTTGTCTTCGGTGACTGTATTTGGAAAGTGAGCAGACAGGTGTTATTCTTATCTTTATTTGATGAATGAATAAATTAAGGAATTAGCGACCCAGTTTTAAATTCTGAAACTTCAGGTTTTAACTATTAAGCTACTCTGTCTTTGATACAATTGACTCATAATTCTAAGCCCTGCCAGTCAAAATATCCAACCTCCCTCCAAATCTCTCCTTGTGAATGGCTTAGTTTTATATACACATTCTAGTGAATAATCAGGAGTTAAGCAGATTGGACCATTAGGCTAAGGAGGAGGATGTTTCAAGGTAAAATTCCTTCCATGATAGCTGTACTATTCCTCGGCAAAAGTTCACGTGATAACCATAAATAATGGATTGCACTCCCACCAGAGGGCAGTGATGCCAAGAAAAATGGATTGTTTCCAGGAAGAGAAAATTGAGGGTGGTAAAGAGTCTGTCCAGACACCAAGTCTGGCATGCCCAGGGAAATTGACTAAGGAAAAGACCTGGTGCATGAAGGGAAGAGTTGGTGAGTGTGGAGGATTCAGGGTTGGGGAGGAAGGGCTGGCAGAATTAGTTGAAGGCCAGAATACAAGGGTTTGTAGCCCAAATCAATGTTCTTAGAATTAACTGTGCAGCTGATAGGAGCCTACAAAGACAGTGGTGGTGGTGGAGGTAAGGATTAACTGGTATTGGCATAAAATGAAATCTATCCTTTAGAAAGATCATTCTAATGCCCAAGTGTGCTTAATACAGTTGAATTATAGATTGCTATAAGATCTGTAAGAGCCCCCCAATAAGATGATGTACAAAAAAATAAATTGTAAAAAGACAAAGAGCATTTAGTATTGAGAATCAGTTTCTTAATAGACAAAATGGGAGTGGGGAAAAGGTTATAGCTGATCTCAAGGTGTTTCTAGATTAAAAGCAAGAGAGTTTGGGTATTCTGTAAGAGGAGGGTTGTGTGAATAACTAATGAGGATCAAAGAGGATTCACATTTTAAAGTTCTTCTATTGTTGTTATGAAGTCCATTCTGATTCCTGCTGACCCCATGTGCTCAGAGTCGACCTGGTTCATAGGGCTTTCCAGGCTGTCATCTTTTGGAAGCAGATCATCATCCCAGCCTCCTGAGGTATCTCTAAGTGGATTTGACCTGTTAGCTTTTCTTTTGGCTAGTAGTTGAGTGCTTAACTGTTCGTGGTAGCCAAGAACCATGCTTCCTCTAAGGGTGTTTAAATAAATTGCATTTTGGATATATGAAATTTGGAAGCCTACGGTCTTCAACAAGGGACTACACCAGTGTGAAGAGAATGAAAATCCTCTCAACTGGATTGGTAAACATCATGATAAATAAAGAAAAGAACTGAAGCTGCCAATGATTTCATTCTACCTGGAGCAATAATTAATGTCTAGGGAAGCAACAGTTAAAAAAAATCAAACAACATACTGCATTAGGCAGATATGCTGCAAAAGACCTTTTAAAAGTTTTAAAATTAAAGTGTGCCTGGCCCAGGCCATTGTCTCTCTTCAGCTGCATTATGTGTGCTGGAACACTGGGCAATGGAGAGGAAGACAGAAGAATTGATATATCTGAGTCATGGTGGTGATGGAGAACATTGAATATATTATAGTATTCTAGAGTATTTAAGTCAGTCTTAGAAGAAATGAAACTTGAATGCCCCTGAGAAATGAGGATGGTAAGACTTCAGCTGACTTACTTTGGACACGTCTTCAGGAAAGAACAATTGCATGAAAAGAACATCATGTTTAGCAAAATAGAGGATCGGTAAAAGCCCCCAATAAATTATACTGACTCAAGAGCCACAAAATGGAATCAAACATGCCAATGATGATGGCGGCACGTTTTGTCCTGTTGGAAATGGGGTTCCATGGGTTAGAGCTGACTCAACACAGGGATTAACAATCCCAATAGTTGGAGGTGTTGATGAAATCACTGGGCGTGTGGCTCTGGATCTTTGAATGGGTAAGGGCTAGTGATTTACCTGTTACTTCACAGATATTTATTGAGTTCCCAAGTACCAGACCATCTTTTGCGGACTGGGGTGGTAAACAGTGAGCAAAACCCATCAGCATGTAAGCGGCTAGTGTGGATGAAAGCCCATGGGAGTCATGAGAGCAAGAAGAGACAGCCAAGATAGAACCCTGAGGATTCACAAGAACCAAAGGCTGATGGGAGAGGAGAAGGGCAGGAAGGCGGATAAGAAGGCGTGGTCACAGAAGTAGGTCACAGAATGTTAGAGGAAACAGTGGGAGAGAATCAAGCCCCCTTATGTGTTGATACCATTTTCTAATTCTGCCCTAGAGGTATAGAAATGATAGCTATTGTGAATTAGCTGTGTGCCGACAACAGCATGTTTATTATGTTTATTACCTTATTATATCCCTTAAATAACTTTCTGAAGAGGTATTAGAATTACACTTTATAGGTGGGGGTCAGAAATGTTCAGTCGTCTACACAGTCAGGATCTGGGACTTGGATTCACGTCTCTCAGATGTCACCATTTTGAAGTTTTGTTCTATTAAGGGCCCATTTTTCCAAGCTAAGCTCCCAAAGTGATTCATGAAATATTTTTTTCTTCCATAATTTGGAGTATGTTTTGTGAATCATGGGTTACATTTTAAAGGATTGAGAGTTGATAATTATATGGCCATTCTTGGACAATTCTGGCCTCAAATTCTTAAATAGTCATGTTTTTCTAGCAGTAAATAGAAACAGTTCATTCTGCATATCACCAACAGCATCCCAGGTTAGCACTACACTGAGCCTGTTATCTCCAGCTTGGTGTCTGCATTGTACCCGGTTGCTGTTGCTGTGCAGAATTAATGAATAGTTTGCAAACTATCATCACTTCTGTGAGAGTTGACGGACATGTTAATTATACCTTATTTAGATTTCACAGTTGCATGACCCAGATTCTTTTTTTCTGCCAAGATTCCAAAGATTTAGTGGCATTTAAAAGGCTCCAGTAAACACAGTTAGATAGATGATTAGGATACTAGCAATGGAGAAACTGGCCACACAGAAACAGGAAGATGATTAGCTTAGTTTATTTGGTTTCATGACGACAGTCAGGTGGTCCATTTTCAGGGTTTTCAGCAGATTCAACAGTGCATATCTTTTCCCTCTGAGGTTTGATTTAAGTTTTTTTTTTCCTTTTCCTCTAGACAGGTTTCCTGTACCTACTCAGAGGCTCCTTCTTATTACCTAAAGATGAAAGACTTTATGTTAAGCCTGATGCCACTACCTGATTACAAATATTCTTCCTCCAAGCCTGAAAATCTCTCATCTTTAGAATTTGTAGTCTACCTTTCTAGTAAACTATGATGTACACTTGGGCTTGAATGTCACCGTCACTACTTTATATTGAATAGGAATATACAGGCATTGAATAGGAACTGATGGTCTAGAATTAGACCATAGGCAATTTTACTGTACTGCCACAAGACTATGGTCAGGATGAAGTGTCTTGGTTACCTAGTGCTGCTGAAACAGAAATACCACAAGTGGGTGGCTTTAAATAACAGAAATATCTTTTCTCGGATTTCTGGAGGTTGGATGTTCAAGTCATCGTTCAGCTGTGCTGACTCCTGTGAGCCTCTCTCCTAGTTTCTTGTGTTCGAGGGTGATCTCTGATGTCCCTTGGCTTGTTGACAGTTTCTCATATGTCATCTTGTCTGTTTCCCATTGTGTGTGTCTCCCATTCTATCTCTAACCACTTTTTGTAACTCAGTAGTGATTAGATGCATTGTGAGATGGATTTGTGTCAGCTTGACTGGGCCAAGATTCTCAGTTCAGACCGAGGAATCTCCCATGATGTGATCTAACACAATGTGACATTCTCCATAATGGGATCTGCTATGAGCAGACAATCCATTGTAAGATTAGGGTGGGATGTTGATGTAATTTCTTATGGCCTTTGAGTCAATTTTGACTCAAAGAGACCCTGTGTATCACAGAATATATCACTGCCTGTTCCTGTGTCACCTTCAGGATCATTATTATATTGCTCAGTTACGGTGCCAACCCATCTCCTCGAGGATCTTTCTCTGTCATTAGTGATCAATGTGTGATCTGTTCTTGACATTAAGGTCGTAAGATATACTCCATGCTGTCTTTTGACTCTTGAGGGCTGGTATTAATTTTCTTCAACTTCATTCTGAACTTACATGTGAGCAATGATCTCTTCCACAGTCATCTGGCCTCGTTGTGGGTGCTAATACTGAGTTTCTCCATTATTCCTTTTGCCACAATTGTAGTCAGTTTGATTGCTGAAAGGTAGTCAGCATTTTGTCTGGATAGGTATAGTCGCCATTTATGTTGTGGGAAAATTTTTTACTTACTTGAAGAGGTCACTGGTTTTTAAAAATTTGATTAGGCGATCTCCAGCTATGCTTCTATGGCCAAGATCATGTTCCAAGCTACTAGTCTCTGCACCTGCCCCCCCACAACTTTTGCATTCCATTCACCAATAATTCAGACATCTTGGCTGCATGTTTGCACAATGTCAGCCTGAAGATGTTGGTGGAATTCTTCAATTTCTTCATCACTAGCTTTAGCGGTTGATGCATAAATTTGAACAACAGTAATGGTGGAAGAGCAAAAAATTTTAATATGGTTTTTCTACTTCTCTCTGTAACTTGAACCAAATGATTGTGGAGACTATACAAACAGGCCTGGGTAACAATAAGGGGCATGATTTTCAGTTTTCTTACCATCTCTCCCGGCTATAGGAGGGGTAGGCCATCTTTGATGAACCATTTTTGAAGCAGCAGTAGAGAAGAGAGAAATGTGGAGGGCCTTGGAAGAACACATTCAAGATTTCTGTCCGAAGTGGCAGAGGTCCCTGAGACCTGATACATCCCAGACTGTGGCATGGGGAAGCAGAGGAATAGCGCCAAGACTGGGGGTTGCTTAGTTTGAGACTCTCGAACTGTGTGGCAGAGTGAAAGTGGGATGGAATCCTGGCCAACAGACCTGGAGAGGGACGTGGCTACTGTGTGGCTGAGAGGTTGAGATTCCGAGAGAGACCTGGCTGCTGGCGGAGGAGACTAAAGATCGATTCCATCCTGTTTGCTGATCCTGACTTGTGGTAACCTACTAACTTCCTTAATCAATGCCCTTAATTGGGAATATTGACTGTGAGGTCGGTGTCACCATTGCAGTGAATTATTGAACCCAGCATAGAGGCAGAGTGTTGTGGGGAGAATAGCTGGTATTGGAATAGGTAAGGAAGGATGGAGCATGGTGGCATGCCTGACCCCTATCTCGTGGCTAAGAAGTCAGAGGAGTCAAATATATCTACCTGCATGCCATTTCTTGCAATTATATTAACTGGGCTTCCTTGTAAATGAATAGATATTTTTTCTATCACAGACAGCATTATACTTTAAGATAGATCTTATAATATTCTTTTTGATGATAAATATCACACAATTCCTGGCATAGGAAATCAGGACTGTCTAATTCAAAATGGCTAATATCAGTTCATTTCAGCTTACCAATGTCTAGGATATCAATCTTTATGTATCAATTTCATTTTTGATGAACTCTAATTTTCCTAGATTTGTATTAATTGTACCTTGTAATGATTAATAACGGATGTTTTTAGCTGTTTCTTCTCATCCTGACTCATGAACTTTCAGCAAATGAAGATCCCTAAATCTTTATTCCATTTGCATGATTTTGGTCAACTCTACTTTGAGGAAGCAGCTCTTCCTCAGGCACTATATCTGGCAATATTTTGCTGCTATTCATAAAGTGTAAAGTGGATAATCTCTTAGAAGTCAATAGCCTATTCCTTCTTCGTAGACTGTTCTTAGTCTGGAAGCTCCACTGAAACCTGTTCCTCTTGGGTAGCCCCCAGTAGTTAAAATTCTGGTGTTACAGCATCACAGTAACAGCAAGCCACCACAGTACATCCAATTGAGACAGACATGTGCTAGTAAGGTAGAATGCAACACAGTGGTAATTACATAATCTCTTGTCAGTTTGAGACTTACAAGTGGAGTGAAGGGGTGGAGTTTACCTGTCAATCAGGTCACAACTTGATGACCTCATTTGGAAGTGGGACACTCCCTCCCTCCCTGGGAGATACTGAAGTTGACAAGCCACAAGGAGACGGGTTGATGGCAGGAAGAGCCTTGGAGCTGAAGAAGCCATGTGGAGATGCTTTTACTGCCACTGGATCCACAAGACTTTTCACCCATTGGCCTGTGATCATACTGCATTTGATGTCATTGCATAAGATTCATAAGTCTGAAGAGGAGTTTATAGGTTAGTATAGGACATATGGTCTAATATTAGACTTATGGACCTGATCTGAACTGGGCTGGTATGTTTTCTCAATATTCAATTGCTCTGGTACATTTTTTTTACACGAGTGTCGATGAATTTGTTTCTCTGTCACTGGACTCCAGAATAACACAAACACCTTTAATCAGATCATAGACTTGATGCAATCAGCTGAAACCTGGTTTCCTGAGGGATGTGGCCTACTTCTAATATAAATGTTACTTTTTTCTGGGTCTCAATTTGCATCTAGCTGTTAAACATTGGCCTTGAGCCAATGGCCTGCCATATTACCTGCTAATCTTGGGAGTTGCCAGCAACCTGCCATCTGACCTTGGATTTATTTGCTTTTACAGCTACAAGTTTGACTTGCCAACTTGAATTAATTCACCTCTGCAGCCACAAGCCTAGTGTCTTCTTGCTGATCTTGGCTTCATCAGTGCTGATAGGTATACCAGTCAGGTGTAGCCTTCAGCTTAGCATCTGACCCATGGACTCAGAATTTGCTTGGGCTCTCCCACTTCTTCAATGGTGTGAGCCCTTCCCTTGACATATATATGTGTTTTCTCTAAATACACATATAAATCTCGTTGGTTTTGCCTCTTAGGAGAACCCAGACTAAGACATTTGGGTATGGCCTAATTAACACAACAATGGAAATCTCAATTTACAAACAGGATCATACTAAAAGTTAGGGTAAAAGTTTATGAAAAAGGAGACATTTATATCATTGCGGTAATGTGGGAAGTTAGTTTAGGGAATCTTCCTTGGAGGGGGCGGGGGAAGTGTTGTCTAACCCAAGGAGTCTCAGACTTGAGTGGACCTCAGATTCACTTCACTTGTGTGAGGGGAGCTTGTTGAAATACAGATTTCTGGGCCCCATCGCTGGAGTTTCTGCTTCAGTAGGTCTGAGGTGGAATATGAGAAGTTGCGTTTTTGATGGGTTCTCTGATAACTTTGATGCTGCTAGTCCAGGCACTGCACTCAGCACCTTCTAAGCTAACATCTGAAAGAGAGAGAAAGATGGCACTGTCTGTGCTTATATGTGTGTGTGTACATATGTGTTCCGTCATGGGAGGTGGTAGATGGTGGGGCTGGCTGGACTTCAAAAGGAACTGAATGTGCTTAGAGATTTTATTTGTAAAAGCCTATCAGGCTAGGAAAAGCAAAACTTGTAGTGTGTGTGGGAGAAGTGATGAGAGGTGATGAGTGAGGGTGTCAGCAAAGATAAATCAGAAAGGACCTCCTCGGTTATGCTAAGAAGTTTGGACTTCGCCCTACAGGCAATGGGAACGTATCAAAGTGGTTGAGTTAAGAAAGTGGTGTGATGGGATATATGTTGCAGAAAGGTTGCTCTGGCTGTCCTGTAGACAATGAGAGTGAAAAGGCATGATGGGGGCAGGGAGATGGCCAACCTTATGGCTAGTGATGTGGTAAACCAAACAAAGATGGTGGCAGTTATGGTCATGGCTATTATTGCTAAGGAATTTGTGGTTGAGATTATGGTTAAGAAAGAAAACAAACCAAGAAAAAAAACTGTGATGGATTGAAGATGGCCACACATTCTTTTCATAATTTATTTTGAATTAGGTGGCATTTTACATGACAGATGAACATTTCTGCTTTCAACAACTTAAAACAATTCATCAAACCTCTGATTAATTGCCGTGGCCTATTCCTCCTCCTCTGCCACCCTGCTGTTTTTAAATCTATCTCCTTTTTGTAGGATAGTGTCTTTCCCCGTCACCCAAGTTAACACTTACCTACCATCTTGCCTATTATTTTCCCTTCTATCCCTGGTTACCATCAAAATCTCTCTTTTGTCATGAAAACTGTTTCTAGTTTGTTTTTTTAAATAGCTTTATTGACATCCTAGTTTACATGTCATACAACAGTTCAATCTTATTAAGGACAGTTGTGCAATCATCACCACAATCAATTACAGAACATTTGCTTCTCTCTTGTACTCTTTGTTGTTAGCTCCCCGGTTTCACCCAATATTTGCTGCCATGCTTGTAGGAAATATTAATCCAGTTACTGTAAGTTCACTATAGATTATTAATCTGCTCTATCCTGGAATTCTTATACAGAAAGCAATATAAAACACTGGCAAGAAAAAAAGGCAGCCTTTAAGACACTACTCTTTCTGATAGTTGGGCACCATCTATTTTCTGCATCACACTTTGCTAAACCCACCCTATCCTCAGTGATCCCTGCACGAAGATGAATCTCCAGCAGGTCACGCCATGTCTCAAGCCACCTTCTGAAAAATTAATTGTTCTTAGGTTAAAGATTAAGGATGAGCACTGAATAGTGTCCTTTCAATTTGATCACATGGAGTTCACTAGTGACACTGGTGGTAATATGGTTAAGTACAGGAGACACTTTTTATTATGACAGTGAATGCACAAGGTGAAAATAACTCTTGTCAAAAAGTTTCATGATGAAGAAAGAGGGTCTTTGTGGGGGATATGGGATTGAGAAAATGTTTCTCAATTATCAAATGGAGCAAAAATCAGTGCTTGGTAGGTAGAATGCAAAATAGAGGGAGAGAATGAAAGGGAGATTGGGACAAAATGGAAATGGAAAGGATCCTGTGGAAGCCAGAGATGTGCTTCTGTGTGCAAACAGGGAGGTTACTTGAGATAGATGGAGGCCTCCTCTTCTATGTGACAGGAGAGAATGATGAAATGTTGATGTGGAGAGAGATAAATGTGCAGATGTATAATTGCCGTAGGTTGAGAGGGTATTTATCTCATGGTACCTTTGTCTTCTATGAGGTAGGGATCAAGGTTGTGTGCTGAGACTGAGCAGAGAGTTGATAGGATATTTAGGAGGTTGGAAAAGGCATAAAAAAACTACTGTGGAGAATGAGAGGGTCAAGCCAAGAAACACAGGAGGATCAATTTCTTGGCAATGGTATTGACATCAGTGGCTGTGTGATTTTAGTACTTTGGCACCACTTAACCATCAGGTGTGGTGGTGGGGATGGCAGGGGCAAAAGGGGATATATGCATCAAGGTAGCAGGAGAGTGTGTGCTGAAAAAGTGGTGGGAATTTGCAGGCTTAGAAGGTTTCTGCAGGGGCTATGGAATTACTGGAAGATGGTAGAAACACAGAGGTGAGGCATTTTAATCCCACTTGCCAATCAGGATGGCTGTTTCCTTTGGGTTGTTCTGTGGCATGGTCAAGGCTATGGTTGGTGTGCTCCTGCCTTCTCTCTCCCTGTATCGGACATACATCCCACTCCCTGTACAACTCAGCCATCCCAGTCACCAACTGATCCTGGTAACAACTGATCAAGGTACTTGGGACATAGGTGGACACTGTCACCACCTCCACAAAGGCTGTGGAAGAATGAGCTGGTTCAGACCAGAGGGGGGTTTCAGTTGAGTCTAGATGGTGGGGACCTTGGAGAGCCCACAACAAAGACAGCTCTCAGCCCTCAATCTTATGTTTCCAAAGACATGCGAAGCCTCTAAGGAGAAGTATCTGGGGCTCAGTAAAATGAGAGAAATAGTTTGACACAACAGCCACTCAATGGACTCAAACAGACTACCATGAAGATGGTACAAGGCCAGACATCATTTGATTCAGTTATATGTGAGGTTGCCATGAGACAGAACCCACTGAAGAACAACAATCTGCTGGGTTACAGCCTCTGTGGATCACCGTTCTGCTTCTCTCCAGGAAGCTTTGTCAAAAGCAGGGCTGTCTCGGTGCGCAGAATTGAGCCTGGTTCTCATGAAGGATGCTTGGGTTAACGTGGGGCAAAAGAACAGAGTCAGTAATCTCAGGTGCCTCTCCTAGACATCAAATCCTTTTGGGAAAAGACCAGTGAGCAGCTGGTGAAGGAAGGCTGCCGAATATCTCAAAAGCTCATGATTTCTCCTGGGTTTTTATTCCAACCCTGTCTTTAGTCAGTCACTCAAATAGGGAGAGAGAGAAACACCTGATTTAGCTGCGGCAATAGTGCAGAATAACAGTCAGTGGAGAGTTGGAGACAGCAGCATGGTCTCTTCAGTTTATTGCAGATAATTATACAATATAATAATAATAACATAAACGATTTTCCTGGAAGTTCCAGCTCTAGGAATTTCTGGGAAGGCAGTCGTGGGGGTTTTAGGATCAGGCCAAGGAAATAAAAGCTGCAAAGGGAAGCAAGAAGTTCAGATGTAGTCACCATAAGGTGACCCAAGGAAAAGTCCTGAAGCTCCAGAGTCCCATTAAACTCCCTACAGGGAGGCCTTACTGACTGCTGCCTCAGTAGTATGCATTTTCCACACAGGCAAGCATCAAACAACTTACTCTGAGTTAGTGCATCCAGTGGCATCATCTGGGAAGGTTCTCTCTGGTGACTGATTTTTTTTTTAAAAAGCAGTTTCATGCAAACCTCTTTTTTTTTTTTGTGACGGCCAATTTATGAGAATAGCTTGTGACTGTGAAATTTTGCTTCCTGCTTGGGAAAAATGCTGCAGAAACTGTTGTGATGTTGAACACAGCTTACAAGGACAGTAGAATGGGAAAAACTCAAGTGTACAAATGTTTTTCTCATTTCAAAAGACAGTGAAATGTCCATTGGTGAAAAACCTTGTTCTGAACATCCATCAACTTCCTGAACAGAGGAAATGCTGACAAAATTGGCACACTTGTGCTCAAAGACCAACGACGGACCACTGAAAAGATGGGGAAGTCATCAGGACTATCTTGGAGCTTGATTCAGTGAATTTTAACAGACAATTTGGGAATGAGAAGGGTGCCAGGATTCTGACTGACCAGGAAAAAGAATGTCAAGTGGAAACATACTGTGCTTTGAATGCACAACTCAGAAGCACCCCAGACTTTCATTCCAAACTCATTACTGGTGAAGAACCTTGGTGCTATTCTTAAGACTCCGAAGCGAACATCAATCAAGCCAGTGGAAGATGCCATCATCATCACCTCTCCCCCCAAAAGCTCCTCAAGTGAAATCAAAGATCAAGATGATGCTCACTTATTTTTTTGGTATGAGGTGGGTATTGCATTTGAAATCAGTTCCAACAGGTCAGATTGTTAATGAAGCCTTCTATCTAGAGTTTCTGGATTGTATAGCTTTGTGCAACAAAAAAAGACCTGGTCTATGGCAGATGGGGGACTGGTTTTGCCACCATGAAATGTACCTGCCCATGCAGCCATCTCCGTGTGCCAGTTTTTGCTAAAAGACAGCATGCCTCTCTTGCCCCACATACTGACTCACCTAACTCTGCTCTGTGAGACTTCTTTTTTGTTTCTGTGAATGATGTTGGAGAAGAAGTGAAGAAAAAAAATGAGGGAAGAACTGATAGCAATATTGGTGGTATAACCTTCCTCGAGGGGAACAAATATCAGAATTGTAGGTGAAGGGATATATCAGCTGGTGCAAGATATGTAAGAAAAACCACAGCATAATATATTAAGGGCTCACTAGGGTGGGGGAGGGAGGGAATAAAGAGGAGCTGATATCAAAGAGCTGAAGAAGAAAGTGTTTGGGAATTGATGATGCAACAACTGTACAAGGTCACTTGATATAATTCACTTATGCATTGTTATAATAGATGCAAGAACCCCCCCAATTAAAAAAACAAACAAACAGAAACAGTGAAACCAAAACACGAGGGAGGTGCTGCCAGTCATACAAACAGGAGTTTGTAAAATCGTTCCAAAAATGGAATCACAGATTTGACAAATGTATGAAGTGTAATCGAGACTATTTTGAAGTTGATAAGGTTGTTTTATAAAAATAAAATTAGGCTGAGCCCCAGTGGCATAGTGGTTGAGTGCAGGACTGCGGCCCACTGGCTTGGCCCAGGAGCAAGGCTGGGCCTCCCACTCCCACCAGAGGGCAGTGATGCCCCCATAATACCAAAAACCAAAAAAAAAAAATACATAGCTTTTTTGGGTGGGGGAGGGATCTGCTCTCTTTTGGAGGGAGTACACCCTTGTATTTCTGGACTTCAATTCTTCCCTCTCTGATAATAAGTCTGGTGCTTTTTCGAGTGCACACAGATGATCAGGACTTAGAAGAATGTGAGCATGCCTGTCTGTGTTCTGGGAAGCTGAGTGGAAAAGAAGAAAAAGGTCAGAGCATGCAGAAGAAGAAACCCAAGAAGGAGATTTTTAGCCAGGAAGAATGATTTGGAATTGTTAGCTATCTCCAGAAGATTTGCATTTTTAAGGTTAGTGACTAATGTAATAAAAGGTTCCAGCTAAATTATTACAGTGGCTGTCTGCTTCAGAGCTCAGACAGGGGCCTTTGTGGTTTTAAATCATAGTCTTCAAAAAAAATCATATTCTTCAGCCTGGCCTAGAGGGTACTTTATAGGCTTGCAAACTATTGCTATTCTTTCTAACTTTTCTCTACTCTGACCCTAATCCTCACACATCTAGCAGAAAAATCACAGTGAAAACCACAAACTGATAACCAGACACAAAACTAAATCTAATCAAAATTAACCCACTGCTGTTGAGTGGATGGTGACTCATAGTGACCTGGTGGGTCAGGGCAGCTGTATAGGGTTTCTGAGGCTATATATCATTAGGAAAACAGAGGGCCTCGTCATTGTTCCAGGGAGTGATTGGTGAGTTCAAACCACTGACCTTTCAGTCAGCAACCCAACACTTAACTCAGTGCACCACCAGGAATCAAATGGGTCATATTAAAGGAGCTGAGGCTACCTTGGAAATACCTTTTGGTTACTGAATTATAAAAAAGTCAGCTACTCTTTTTAACTGATCATGTGAGTCTGGGTAGACTAGAGAAGTATTCATATGTGTATAAGAAAAAGCTTTCTATACAAAAGCAATTAAATATTGAGAAATTATTCCAGCCCAGTCCAGATAAAATCCATATGTCTGATATTAGCCCATCTGTCTGATACCCATCTATAAATTTCTCTTCAGACTCATCTAACACATGCAATGACGCTGAATGCAGGAAGATCACAAGTCAATGGGTGGAAGGTCTTGTGGGTGGAAGGCCTTGTGGGTCCAGTGGTAGTACAAGCATCTCAGCACTGGCAGGGGTCTTCTAGTGGCTCCTTCAGTTCCAGGGCTCTGGTGTAGCTCCACATGTCTTCTCAGAAGGAATGTCTTGCAGGGAGTGAGTGTGTTCTGCCTCCACGAGCTATTTTTTTTCTGTGCCTCCAGTGAGCTATCTATCTCCTTAGCACCTCCACATGAGGTCATCGAACTACAACTTCGCCCCTTCACTAAACTCCACCTCTTCACTCATACGTCTCAAATTGACAACAGATTATGTAACTACCACACTGACTCAAACGTATCACATTATGCCTGTCCTAGTTTCAAGCCTGGCTGTGATTCAACCTCTGCCATGTGCCTTGATAAGAGGACAGGACCCTTGAAATCAAAGCTGCCCTCCAAAAGCTAGGGAGATTTGCTATAACTGTAACATACACACTGGCTGCTCAGCGTTTGTCTTGCATCAAGGAGACAGGGCAAGTGGAAATTATACAGTGCAGTTCTGCTCTAATGTATCAAGATGCTAAGGCTCACATTTTGCCCTCTAAAAAAGGCCTTTAATCCAGCATGCTTCTTGTACTGCAAACAGGGATCCTCAAAGAAAAACTCCATTAAAGAAATATGATCTGAGAGAACTGTATTTGAATAAGATGGCCCATATCCTGAGCCTCTGAATAAGAATTGTCAATGCATTTTTTTCCCTAAAAAAGCCCAAGTTCTGGACCAACACTGGGGTACAGTGATAAGCATTTGTTGAATGAACTGTACTGGGACTCATCTACTGGAGAAGTTAAAAGCTTCGTCTGGCCTCACGTTGTTACAAAGATTCTTCTTCAAAATAGCACTGGAGTAAAAGACCAGATTAGTGTGGTCTACTGTTACAACTTGGGCTCTGGAGACCACCTGCCTGGGGCTCAGTGACATTGGGCCAGTTACCTATGAATATTGCTTGAGCTTCTTCATTAGTGTACCAGCAATAATAACAGGATATAACACATTGGCTTATTTTTTTAAAGAAACAGTTGCTGCCAGTTCTGATTCACGTTGGTCTCATGTGTCTTATAGTAGAACTGTGCTCTCTATCAGGCTTTCAGTGGCTTTTTGGGGTGGGGGGTGGTGGTGGTGGTGGTGACAGGGTTGGGGAATGGAGGGTATAGATAACCAGGCTTTCTTCTGGGGCACCTGGAGTAGGTTCTAACCTCCAAAAATTACCATCTAGAGTGGTAAATCTACCACCCCCATGTGTTGGGTCAGGCTCATATATACAATGCCTAAAACCTTGCCTAGCACACAGCAGGTTCTCAACAAATTTGGCTATTATTACTCATATGATTTAATGTTTTGTGAATGAGGGACTTGTAAGAAAAAGAAGGCAAAGAAAAGTATCTTTCTCCCTGTCTTTTTACCTATTCTTCAGCCATTTTTCTAACTTCTTGCTTCTCTTTCTTGACCATACTCCAATGTGATTTAAAGTGGAGGAAGTAGAACCAGTGGTGTTTAGTGTTACATGGTGAACTGGGTACTATCCTGACACCCAGAATTTTCTCCATGGTATTCCCATGAATTAGCTATGTAATAGAAGATAGGTTTCCCTTGTTTTCTGACCTGAAGTGTTCTCACAATGGTTGGTGACTAGGTGATCTCAGGAAGGTCAAGAATTCTAGTTTCTAGAGGCGTGAGTGCTACATACCAGTGCACTGAACACGTATGAGCTGATTTCCCCCCTTGGTGGATGATTCCCATGGATGTTTGAGTTGTAAATCTCAGTGCTATGCTGGGTGGTTTCCAAACCCATGCAGCTTCATTCAAAAGGGCAGGAGAAATCAGATCTGTGTGGAAGCATGTCTGACCTTTAAACATGTGATTAGGGTCTCTGGCCATCAGTGGACCTCTGGTCAGGATCGTGGGTGTGAAATGACATACGGCAGCATCTACCTCCTTCAGCTCAGCCGCCATTACTTTGCTTCCATTGGATTCTCTTTCTGTGAAACTGGTACCCTCCAACCAGCCTCCTCTCCCTTCTTCAGCCTATGAGAGGTACCCACTAATCCAACATGGCCGAGATTGTCAATGGGAGGCCAAGATAAAAAAAGATTAATTTTAAACTGGGAAAGTAATCCAGCTTACAACAAAGAACCCAATGAGCAGGGCGCTCGATAGTATGCTTCATTAAGTTCACACATACATTTCCATGTACGGACATGATCCTATTGCTTGTTTTATCAATAGTTAACGTTGATGAAGCATGATGATCTCTTTTTAAAGTGGTAACCAAAAGTCCCACTGCCATTGAATTGATTCTGGCTGTTATGGGCCATCTATAGGGCTTCTGACAGTAGAAATCTGCCTCATCTTTCTCCCTCAAAGGGCCTGGTGATTTGAACTATAAACCTTATGATTCACCATCCAAGGCTTCCCGGACAGCACCATCTCACTACCGGGGATCCTTAAACTCGCAACAGTTCTCTAAAATCAGTTCTATCAGCATTCCCCTTCCACAGATGTTAAAACTGAGGCTTGCAGAAGTACAGTCCCAAGGTTACACAGTGAGAAAGTGGTAGAGCCGGTTGGAAGAGAGCTTTTCAGAAAGAGGATGTCATCTTCTTGCGGGAAACCTAAGTTCCTTGTCCAATAGCATATGCTCCATAAAACACTGGTTTTTAATATCTTAATGGCTGCTACATGACAAAAAGTTCCTGTGGTCCGATCTGTTGCGTTCCTGAGTTGTACCACAGTCCTTTGTGCAGATGTCCATCAGCACACACTGGTGCCTCTGTGTCCGATTCACAGCTGGGTTCCTGAAGTCCACGAAGGTTTCCATACCCAGCTACAGTTCTGAGTCTCTAGGATGCTGCCATGCTCTGACATTTGGGGCATAAATTACGTGTGGCATTTCTCAAGCTTATCTAAGGGAGAGAACGTTTGTTCTGCTGTGCAGGATCAAGAAGGCCTAGTGCTAAGTCTGCGGCTTTCTGATGGGGTGGGATGCTGAATTCTCCGCTCTACATATGGGCAACAGAGCTGGTGCGAGCCAAGCCACCCTCTGCATTGCAGGGACCAGCTCACTCCCTCCGTCCTTCGTTAGCTTGCTGGCAGGGTGGGGGAAGCCAAGCCACTGACTCCCCACTGCTGTCAAGAACACCCCGCGGGGATCTCTCTGGCTCAGAGGCGGCTGAGGTAGAGGGCAGGGAGGTTGGGCAATCGAATTTATATTCCAGCCACTGTAATCGCACACAAACGACAAGGGGAAGCCCACGAGGGAGAGAATGACTCACTCATACAATTTTAATAAATAGGTTGGGAAAAATAACATGCCTCAGCTTCTCTCGGCGTCGCTGTCAGCAAGCACATCTCTTGTAGCAGGCTGACATTCTTGTCGACAGCACTGTTAACAGCCCTCCGGATGAGGTAATTACCCAATAAAGTTAATGTTAGCCAAATTGCACAGAACTTGAATTAATATATATATATATATCTGCATGCAGGATGGAAGCAGGAGTCAGGTGTCTCACCCGTGGAACATGCAGTTCCTGGGCTGCCACAGGCTTGGGAAATGTGCGGGGAGGGAGGCTGCCATTTCTGTTCTGACAGAGGACTCCTGCTCAGAGGGAGGGGCCCGGCATGCTTGCTCCTCTGCTTGGAAGCAGTAGCAGGAGCTTGTGCTCTTATCTCTGCCTGCTGTGTCTGGTCCCAGTCGTACAGGCAGCCTTTCGTGGTGGAAGAGTCACTGCAGCGGCATCTGATGGAGATGGGCACAGCTGTGTGGGCCCCAGTGTCCCTGTCGGGTGAAATCCAGGTGTGAAACCCTCCTCTGCAGATACCGACAGACAGCCAGGTTCAAGGTCGCTCACACAAAGGTTGTTAGGTTTGAGCAGAAGGCATGCAGGGTCTGGTGTCAGAGAATGAGGTTCTAATTTCACTGTGTCACCGACTAAAAGGAAGCTTTCTGGTACATCAGTTCCCTCTTCTGAGTCTCATTTTTCTCACTGTCCAATGAAGGTTGCAGAAAAGAAAAGTTAAAACTCTATCCTTTAGGGGTAAGAAAACAAAAAGAACAAGGAGATGTGCAAGGATGGTGAATGGAGCAGCTGGCCTGGAGGCAGCCTCAGGACCAGGTCAACAGAACGAAGCGCTGCCTGGTCCTGCACCCTCCCCACGATCAATTGTTGTTAGATTGTTGTCACCCAGAGGATTTTCACTGGCTGATTTTCAGCAGTAGATCACCAGGCTTTTCTTCCTAGTCTGAGCGTGGAAAAACTGCTGAAACCTGTCCAGCCTCTGCTGACAAATGGGTGGGGGCTGAACTGGAAGGGCCCTGGCAGGGAACAGATGGCTCCACTACACGTAAGACAAGAATCCCACCACTTAACCACTGCTACTCCATCGATGAACCTAAGTCGCTGTCATGAATATTAAATGACATTGCTATTGGCCAGCAGGGAAGTTTGTCATTTTATGATATAAACAACAAAGCCCCCAATATAGTAAGAGCAAAATAAAACCAGGGTAAATTCTGAGCTCAGTGGAGGTGGTACACTTGAAGTCTCTCGTTTCCTTCAGAGAGGGGTCTATGTAACCAAAAATTATGGTGCTGAAGAGGACTACTGAAAGTGCCATGGCCTGTCAAAGGAACAAACAAAGGCTGTCTTGGAAGATGGACAGCCAGATTGCTCCTTAGAGGCAGGGCGGCTGAGACTGCTCAGGGATGTTGAACATGCTGTCAGGAGAGGCCAGTCCCTGGAAAAGGATATGAGGTGCGGTAAGGCTGGTCTAGGAGAGGAGGGCCTTCATGAAGATGAATGGACACCGGGTCTCCAATAACGTGCTAGAATATAATGACAACTGTGAGCATGGTGCAGAAACAGGCGGCGCTTTGTTCTGTTGTATAGAGGGCTGCTGTGAGCTGGGACCAATCAACGGCACCCAACCACGACAATAGGAAATAGACAATTCTTAGGGCAAAGAAGATTGAATGTTGACAATGTCATCTGATTTCTTCTAATATTGGCACACTTCCTTTAAGAAAGATGAAGGCTCTCGAGGGAGAAGTCCTTGTACTTGGAAAGGTGAAAAACAAATCCACATGTCTATTTTGTTCAAACATGTCTTTCCGTTTCCTCTTCCTCTCTTTACCACGATTTACACCTGGAGACCACCATTGGCTACCCTTCAACTTGGCTTTTAAGGATGACATAAAACCAGAGGTAGCTCACCCCACTTTGGGCTCATTGAGGGAATGGATAAGAAATTATTCAATGAAATGATAACTCTATTTGTTTTCCCAACACAGGGCAGTCTGGCGACTGGATGGACTTTTGAGGACACCCATAGTGAATATCTGATGAACGTCTGCAGGAAGGAGGCCGGTGTTCAGAGAACTTCGGTCCAAGCATGGGATTTTACTTCACTCGGGCCACCGGAAGGTGGCAGGGAATTCTTGGGCACAGATGCCCTGGTGTGTTTTGATGAACATTTGTTTGAAGGACGGCGGGGTAACTAGAGAGCACAACAGGACGGGCCAGGTGGAGAGAGGACCGTTTTGGTTTGATAGAAGGTTGAGGACCAGCCTGTCGTCTGAAAGGAGCATGCTGCGAGGCATTTTCTCTTCCTAGAACTAAGAGTCAAGCTAATCTTTGTTGCACCAGGGGCTTTGTTTGCTGGACCTATTTTTCATTGTCTGAAAACTGTCAGTCAGAGAAATAAAGCAACCAGCTGGCTAATTAGCAGGGATTCTGCTGCTGGGAAGGAGCGCTTCTAGAGATAGAAATAAAGACACCCAGGGACCTTCGGGGTTCCCTGCATCGCCATTCCCTGCCGGCAAATCACACAGCACCCCGGCTGTGTGGGAGGAGGAACAGGCTCCAGCCCGACTCTGGCAAGATCACTAAGAAAACAGCAACAGTGAGAGTGGTTTTACGCCCCCAGGGACAAGACTGTGAAGTCAGTTCACAAAAGGCTAGCAAGATGCTGTCCTCTCCTGTCAGCCTTTTCTCACGGAGCCTCGAGGAAGAGTCCCAGCAAATTCTCAGACTCCCTCAACCGAGTGCTGAGCCACTGAATGTAAGAACGACACAGAGCACGAAGAACAGAACTGGATATTTGAGATCTTCCCAATCAGAGGGGGAAGGCCACATTCCCATCCTTTCTCTTCATGAGAAGAATCACAAGTGTGCTTGGCCCTCTCCTTGGGTCTTGCGTGAGTATTTTCCTTGGAGGCTCATGGAAAAACAGGTGGTCTCTTTTCCTTCGCTGAAAGAGTCATAATCTCAGAGATTTAGAGATTAGAAAATGGGGCTGTCACGTGGTGGCGATGAGAGGATAAAAAGCTGAATCTAAGAGCATTTGCTTTGGGGCAAAGAACAATAACACCCCTGCCCCCTTCCTTCTGACATTTCCCAAAAGGTTGCAGCACACAAAAGCAATGTAAACTTAAATGAGTTCCCAGAACAGGGAAAGAGACACAATGTCTGGATGAGGCATTGTTAGGAGAGGGAATTGGAAGCTGTTGGGCCTGGGGGTGGGAGGGCAGAGGAGTGGGGTGGGTGTTTATTCTCAACCGATTAGTGGCTTGATAATAATAATACACACTTCTGTCAAGCCAGCTACTTTCCATATCTTCTCAGCAAAATCACTCCCTTTCCTTGTCGAAACTGCGAGGTTGGTTTATTTAATAAGTGCTGGTACTTTGAGAGGTAAAATAGAAGAGACATACAAAATATTGTGACAAATAAGCAGAGAACACTTTGAAAAAGAGATGAAAAATATACACGGGGTACCCAAAACTCATTTTCAAGGAGCTGAAATGCAAACTTTACCCAGAGACTACATATATAGCAACAGAAGTTAATCACACCAGCTTCCCTAGATATCATCCTAGAGACCTGGTAATTCTTTTAATCCTGGCCCACAGAGTGTTTCCTGAAGTTTCAGACCTTTCTGCTTGGTCCTCTCCAAGGTGAAAACAATTTGACAGAGGTCCCCTCTGTTTTTATAGATCCACCAATATTCACATGGCATCACCAATTGTACTTCCAAATGACCTCTCTTAGCGCCCGCTAACCAGCCAGCAGCTGTTACAGTCCTGGCAGAGCCTGTCCCTGATGCTTCCTTGACAAATAACATTTTCAGAAAGCCCTACTTTATCTCATTTGATCAGAATTTTAATTTCATCCATTGGTTTGTGATTTTAATTTCCTCTCTCAATTTTGGAAACGTTACAAGTTTAAAATATCCTTGAAATGGTAAAGCTTAAGCTTCTCAAGATAGAGAAGAGCAATTACAGTGATTCCCCTGATTATAAACTCCTCTGTTAAAATGCAAATAGTTTAAGTGTTGGGCTGCGCCGAACCGTGGGGGTTGATGGTTCAAATCCACCAGCCACTCCAGAGGAGAAAGATGTGCTTGGCTGCTCCAGGAAAGAGCGGCAGTCTGACCCTGGGGAGCAGTTCCACTCTGTCTTACAGGAACAATGTCCAGATACTAAGAGTGATAACTTTAGTGATGCATGACTTTAGCATGAAAACCAACGGGAAGTAACTTTCGGACTTAGCTCTACTCAGAGATAGTGGCTAAAAACCTTTGAAGGGGGGTTGTTTCCAAAAGTGTTTGGAGTGGGGTATTTATGGACCTCGGGGCCTTCTACTTCCATAAAGAATCTCATAAGCCACAGGGGAAATTCTACCCTGTCCTCTCAGGGTGCTCGATGGCAATGAGTTCCATTTGGGAGCGTGATTCTCCAGACTCACAGGTGGAAGGTCACTTAAACTGGGATTTAGAGTGAGAGATAACGAATGAGGACAGAAGGAAAGGCGAAGAGAAAGCAGGGGAGAGGTTGTGGAGCTCAGGAAGAGAAGGAAGGCTTACTCTTGTCTCCATCCTATAATGGTGACCTCCAGCCGTTCATCGGGGCCCTGGAATCTGAGGGTCATGCACAAACTGCACGTATGACAGTGACTTTCTAATTCTTTGCCCAGGAAGCTCTTTCCAGGGGCTGCCTGATCATTTGGGAGGAAGAAAAAGGCTCTCATTCTTTCTTCACAGATCTCCCAAGGGCTTGGCAGCAAAATGGAATCCTGAGGAGAGAGAGCCCCTGTAGTTTCATGGGTGAAATGAATTCATTGAATAGTTTAGTTGCAGAGATAAGATCATCATAAAATGCCCATGCTGGGGGATGTCAGCATCTTTTAGAAATTATCCAAGTGAAAGGTTTCCTCTCTGCTCATTATAGCAGGGCACCCCAAGCTTGGGACCTTGCTCCTGGAGGATCCGACTCACAATGGCCTCCACATTGGGGCTGAGACAGACAAGCTTCCACGCAGATGGAGTTTAGCTTTTGCTCAACCCTCATCTCACCATTTCAGTCCCCCACGACTCCTAATCATCTTTTCTTATCTAGAAAGACAAGATACTGACACAGATCAGCTTTATTATTCATGGGGATGATTTTAGGGTCATTCAAGATCATCATTATAAAGTTCTGTGCCAACTCAGGAAGAAAGAACTGTCTTATACAATGATGACACAGCAGAAAAGGCACTGAGACAATCCATACCACCCGGTTTGGCAATTTATGAACGCTGACTCCAGAGTAGGAAAGAACAATTCTAATGGGGTCCTAGAATGGTCTGGCGGGGGTGGATGGGCATTTGAATTGGACTGGATGGTGATCCTGAAGGAATGGCCAGAGTTTGGGGTGGGGTGGTGCAGGTAGGGCTACAGCACAAGAAGGTGGGGGGTCTGGACTTCCATCATTGTGCCGCAGAGTGATCAGACATCTGCACTGCACATGAACGGTGGGGGAGAGGGAAGGTCTGCTGCTGGAGAATGACATTAATTGAACCTTCTATCCTGGGCTCTGCCCTGCTGTCCCAAGGTCATCCTGGGAGAGATAATGGAGCAGCCTGGGCAAACTTGGAGGCATTTGGCCCATTACCTGCTCTGTCCGGCACTCCGTACAGGCAGCAGCTCAATACCCATTAGCTAAAGATGCGGCAGAAAGCGTCTTTGAAATTTTTCTTGAGAAATGGCTTTCTTTGGGGGCGGGGAGAGGTCAGGAGTCGGGAGTTGAAAGGAAAATGAAGTACTGACAGGAACCAAGGATAAGCCCTTCACGCTAATGCTCTCCCTGCCCAACCCAAAGAGCAGCCAAGGAGGGTTGAAATCAAGAGGCTTTGAGGTGCCTCTTTGAAGTGCAAATGAGCAAGACCGGAGAGCAGTAGAAACCAAACCAAAGGGAAAACATGGCCCTTAGGGACGGGTGGATTCTGACTTCCCATGACCCTACGCGACAGGGGAGCTCTGTCCTTGTGGGTTTCCAAAGCTGCAATCTGCCCAGCACAGCAGCAGATGGGTTAGAGTTGCCCAACTATTTGTTGGCAGGTGAGGGTTTGAACCATGTGCCACCAGGCCTCTCTACATGTCAGACTTAAAGTCAGTGGGTTTGATTTGGGGGATTATTGTGCTGAGGAAGAGAATTTTCCTTATTACTAGGCTGGAGTCCCTTTCCACATAATTGCCATTCATTTGGATGTATCAGAATTGTAGCGTCCAGGAGAATTTTCTCCAACCCCTTCTTGACAAACAAAACAAAGCAAAAATGTCATCTTCTGGTTGCTCTCTTAGAAACTGTGACAGTAAGTGGAATCAGAACATGATACTGAGCTCTATTTACATTTGGTTATTTCTACTCCACCCTGCCTCCCCCTACTCTACCATTGATTCTAAGAATCAGAAGCCAGAGGTTTGACTTTTAATACCAGTGTATAGAAAATCAAGACCTTAACCATACCTGTGAAGATCTATTTTCTTATCTATGAAATGGGGATAGCAACAATAATGGGATTGTTGAAAGGATCAAATGAGTTTGAGAATATAAAAGTAACTTTCAAAGTGAAAAACACCCCATTGATGCAAGAATTAGAGAGGCAATGCTGGTGTAGAACAAATCACAAAACTAGCTCCCCAATTAAGTGTGCATACACACCTCACCCCACAAAGGACTCTTTTGCTCCAAAGCATATCAATATGCTTCACAGCTATCAATATGTTTCCCCCGTGTATCTTGACAAATGCCATATGATTCTGCATACTGGGGTTCTGGGGCAACTTCTTGATCCCCCAGCCAGTTTCGTGAGACTGTTGGGGGAGGGAGACCGCTCTGGAAGCTTAGACTAGAGGTTCAATGCACAGGGATTTCAGGGTTCAAAATGCATGCTACTTCCACGAGACAGAGGAGAAGCAGAACAGTGGTGGCAACAGAACCAAAAGCTAGTGTATGAGACAAATCAGTGGGCATCTCTGACCACAGAGCCAGTCAAGCTGGTGGGAATGCTGGACGTTTATCAGAGGTTTGAAAAGAGCTTGAAGTGCCCATGCGGCTGAGACACCAAGGACTGACCATGGAGATGATGCTACCATGGTCACCCGCCTACGCACACTCTCGCCAGAGAGGAGAGCCTCTGCTTTCAGAGGCCATGCTTTCTTGGTGGAAGCTAAGTGTTGTGCAGCATTGGAAGGTGTCTGAAGAATGCAGTCTGTTTGGTTCTAGCATGCAGTAAAACAGACCTGGGGCTGAAAGACGTTTAGGGAGTCAATCTGCATATCCCACTGGGTGGTGGAGTGGAGTGCCCACGGGACCTTGCACAGCGGGTCTAAAAGAGCTTTGTAACCTTTGCCAAGCAGGCGGAGGCTAAGGCATCATTCCTTCTGTCTCAACAGTTCTTTCTCTTGTGTAGACTGTGTTGCTACTTCCAGCTGAAGAATCTGCCTCAGCATACCAATGTGTCTGGTAGGCACTTGAATATACTGTCCTGGAGCCATTGTGTTCCTTGTCACGAGCTGTCCAGGGAAGCCTATCTTACAAAATGATATAGGCACATAAAGGCAAGGTCCAGGTAAGGTTGGGGCATTGGGACATTTTTTTTGTGCTCAATTACTCAATGGCATTATAAGCTCTCTTCAATGCAAATTGTAACACTAATGATATACAGCTTTCCCTTCCCTGCATCTCAGCTTTCCCTCAATCTATATTTCATGATCTCCTCTAGAGGCAGAGGACAGAGGAGAGGACAGTGGCCACACAGGCTGGGTGGAAAGCTTTGAGCAATGGAAGACATGACTAACAGACTGTCCTCCTTCATGGTTTAGTTAGAGGAATGTCTTGTGGCAGAACTTGCAGTGAGATGGAAAGGGAAACAGGGCCTTGATTTTTGAACCCAGCAGTGGGGGCTAAATTATAGAAAGTTAAGTGTCAGGCATAGATAGGATTATTCTAAGCTGTGGGAAATATGTAGTGACTATCACTCCATTAAAAAAAATGCCACCTGGAAAATATTTGATGATGTGGTTGCATCATCAATAAAAGATGTTACATCAATTTTTCAAAAGTAGTAATGTACTTGAAAGTATGTGCGCTTTGGAGAACTCTATCCAATGTTTACATGATAGAAGACACCCGCAAGCACCATCTATCTCTTTATTCCTGCACAAACTGAGTGAAGGTGTGAAGATTGCTCTACCGATATTAAAGTACATGCTTATTGTCAGTGGTTAATTAAAAATGAATAGGTTCATAATGAGCGGTTCTATCATACTCCATTTTATATGGTAGCTAACTTTCACTGCCTAAGGGGACAATGGTCAGGTTTATGGATCAAACTGCATCTCCTGGCAGCCCTGGCTTCAGGCAGAGAGATCCTGGCTTCAGACAGAGAGATCCTTATTGAAAAAGCATCAAATCCAGTTCCCAAACAAAACAGAGTTCTCAAACTGTGGTTCTGAAGCGGCGTCAGGAGTGTCTCCTAAGAAGTCTGGTGGCACTGTGGGCTATGCCAGCCATGAAGTCAGTAGTTGGAAACCACCAGCTATTCTGTGGAATTAAGATGAGACTCTCTATGCTTATGAAGCTTTTCTGTTTCAGAAATCCACAGTAGCTGTTCTAGTCTGTCATTGTTATTGCTGGGAGTTGGAATCTACTAGATCACAATGGGCATGTTCGGTTGGGATGAGGGACCAGTTAGAAAGGTGAGGCATCTGAATCAACACTTCTTGGGGAGGGATCCAGCCCACACCAGGTCATACCACTGCTCGCGCCATCTAAGAAGGGAAGAGGAAACTTAGAAAGTGCCAGGGCTTTGCTGACAGTGGGACAGTGGCAGTGTGACCTGGATCTGTCCTTGATCTCCTGGGACTTTCATTTCCTCCTCTTCAGATGAAGAATTTTACTCCTCTGCTAGATGGGCTAGGATCAGACATGCAGGTCACTGTGGTGCAAGAAGGCAGGGAAGACCTTTGTGCTTGTCCTCTTTCCTTCCTGGGACCTGGCTCTGGGCCAGTCTCAGCGATCGTTGGGAGAAGGAAGTGTGTTCTCTCCCACACCTTGGCTGTAGGGGTTGCACAGGGGCTACCATTAGAGAGTTTAGCAGTTCTGAACCATCAGGTGAAAACGGCAGGAGAAAGGCCTGACTTTCTGCTCCCGTAGACAGTCTCAGAAATGCACAGGGCTGGTTCAACCCTGTCCCACGGGCTGCTGTGCATCAGCACTGACTTGATGACAATGATTTTTTTTTTCTTGGACATGAATCTGCTCAGTGCAAGTCTGGTGTTATGAGTTGACTGGCTAGTTGCTGCTTCGACCTGTGTGGTTCATGGTTGGCCCGCTGGCCACAGGTGCTGTGGAATACTGGATGGGCAGTCAGCCCATCCTCAGGTGTGCTTCAACCATAAAACCCACCTGGATTTGAAAGATTTTATATGGAAAAAAGTAAAATTTCCAAATTTTCATTTTTATGATTGCAAGGATATTTAAGATCTATTGCACTAAAGAAAATATGTATGATTGGAATTAAGATCATTTTTACAAAAGTGGTTACAAGGAAATGTAAACGTCCTGGTGTGACTTCTATTCTATTCCTCTTGGGTGGCACCTGGGCCCTGCTTTGCCCTAGCGCCGATCTCTGAGAACAAAGGAGAGGCCTTCTAAGAAAAATTGCCAGGTAGCGTCTTTGCTACAAAAATTTATGATTGCTGGGAAATTGTTCATTATCAGCTTTGCACCATTTGGTAGCTGCAAAGATCTCCACAATCCTTGCATCAGTCATTCCTCGCAACACCCAGCAAGGTAGGGCAGTGCTGAATTCCGAGGCTCATTAAAAAGATCTTCATCTTCCAAAGGCCAGTGGGTCCCTCCACAAACTGACACCCTCTGACAGTGGAGAAATTAGATTATGCCCAGTGGCTAAAAAGCAGTGTTCACTAGACAAGAGGAAAGAGGAATGGAAACATCTCTGGAAAGAGAGACAAGCCGCAGTCAGGAACAAAAGTCAGTGTTAGCCTGACCCTACCTAAGTGGGACTGGTTCACAGTGTCCACTCTGAAACCGAGCATCCTCTTCCATCACCCTCCCTGCTCCATCTCCCTATATCTATTTCACAAAGCAGAATCCAGGGGCTTGATGAAACCCTCAGAAAGTTGTTTGTTAATTTGTAAAGCCAGTGGTCAGGAGATGCGCGTTCTTTTTTCTTTTTTTCTGGGGGGGGCCATCACTGTCCTGGTGGGGGGAGTAGGAGGCCCAGCCTTGCTCCTGGAGAGCTGCAGCGGGATTTGAACCCCCAACCCAGTGGGCCGCAGTCCCACGCACAACCACTATGCCACCGGGGCTCAGCCCCAGAGATGCGCGTTCTTTAAGCACTGGCCCACTCTTTCTTCTCTTGCCAAATGAAAGGCCAAACAAACAAACAAACAAACAAACAAAAATCCCAAACTCACTTCCATGGAGCGATTCCCTGTAGGGCAGGATAGAACTGCCTCCACCTTGGAGGCCTTGTTGGGCTCAAACTGCTGACCTTTTTGGTTAGCAGCCTGACCCTTCACCCCAAAGGGTCCCTCACAGGAGACAGTGAGAGGCCAGTTCCTCAGGTTCCTGCTTGTCTTTGGCTCAACTTAAAAATCAGCTCATGAAATAACCTGTCAATCAAGTGTATTACAGAGAGAAACAGTCATAGAATTACCCGAATGGAGATGTTCCAGATGACAGACAATTTCTTATTTGCACCCTCTTAAGTTATTCAAGACCACACCAACCTGCTCTAATCTTGTAGAAGATTTTTCGGATTAAGGGAACTTGGCACTGGGTGTGCGTGAAATATTTAGCCTTTCTGACTTTACGAACCCCGCTCTTAGCGGAAGCCAGAGACTCTTCTGCTCATGGAGGAGAGCCCCTCCCCAGCGTGGGCTTGGGTGACATCAGCCCTGATCCATCGAGAGCAGACGGGACCCAGGGGAACTGCTCCAGTGGTGCTTCTTCAGCAGCAGCCAGCTTCATTTCTCCCTGGGGGAGGGGTGGTGGGTGGGCTTAAGTGGCTGACCTTTTGGTTAGCGGTGGAGCACTTCAACCCCTGCACTACGAGGGCTCCCTATCAAACAGCCCCTGTCTCAGAGCTCCAGTGATGTTTCCCTTGTAGAACGACCAGTGGCAAGAGGAACGGGTCAGGCGGTAAAGACAGATGCCGCTCTACCTGGGACATTGCGAGTGTCTTGACTGATCATCCTCTCATTTCAGTGTGTGTGTGTGTGTGTGTGTGTGTGTGTGTGTGTGTGTGTGTGTGCGTGTGCAGGCAGACATCCTGCAGGAAGTTCCCAGTGAAGTTCAATAGACCTGCAGGGCCCACTGGAGGCCCGGCTCTGCTCTGTGCCAGTCTCTGGGGGGTGGAACTGAAAGAGGCGTGGTCCTCATTCCACCTGGCTGCTGAAATACAAATAAGAGAACCATCCCCTCTCTGCACTCAGGATTATTGTTTTACTCATCTCAAGCAGAGGCCACTATTGTGGGAATTAGGCCCTTGATGCCACATTCCCTTTTCAAAATATTAAATTAAAAAAGCGTAGGGGAACAAACCAACCTGTTGCCATCAGTTGATTCGGACTCACAGGACAGAGAGAACCTTTTCCTGTGGTTTCCTAGACTTTCTATCATGTCAGGAGCAGACAGCTTCACCTGGTGGGCTTGACCTGGCGACCTTAGTGTCAGCCCAATGCTTTTAGCCTCCAGGGCCACCAGGGCTCCTTGAGAATATAAACCTATCCACTGCTGTGGAGTCGCTTCCAATACATAGAGACTTTATAGAGGGTTTCTGAGGCTGTATGTCTTTACGGGAACAGCCAGCTTCATTCTAGTCCCCTGGAGTGGCTTGTGGATTTGAGGCACCAACATTGTGGTTAGCAGTTCAGTGCTTACGCCCCAATACTACTAGGGATTAAAAATGTAAAAGGCCTCTTTCATTTTAACATTAGCATCAGAGAAAAGGATGTTTGATACACAGGAATAAAAAAACAATTCTTTAGAATCTGCACTTGGTATATAAAAAAAGAAGGCCCATAGGCCTAGCTAGGCTGTCATGGTGGCTTGGAACCATCAACCTTTATGTTAGTCATCAAGTGCTTTAGTAGTTTGTCAGCCACTGGAAAGTAAATAAACAGTGCTGTTTGGGGAGCTGAAATGAAAGAATGGAAACCTGTCTTGTGTCGGAGCTAATATAGAGAAATCAACTAAGGACTGAGATAAGGTCACATGTTTTGAAACAGCTGCTACCTAACTTTAAACCCAACCATTCTTTGCCCCAAACCTTTAAAAGCGTTACTGTCTCAGCCCAATGGCAGGGTTCTTCCTACTATCAAGCACTTTCAGGTTACCTCATGGGTGAGAGAGGGGCCCCTTCGGTCAGCATCACGAGGGAGGAGGAGAGAAAATAGGTTTTTTTAGTATCTCAGGATATATTTAAACTTCCAATAAAGGTTTTATTACTTATGTTTGCTTGACATATGGATTTTATCTGCTGTGTTTACGGTGAGGAAATAAAGATGTGTTCTGACCAAAATACAGGACCTTACTAGTCTAGTGGTACTAAATTTTTATCACCCCGTGAAAGAACTCAAGTGATCGGATTCCTTTCCTTATTTCTTGCGTCTGGGCAGAGTCCCCTTCCTCTGTTACTTCAGAAGGACATCCCTCACAGACATTTAGAAAAAAAAATGTTATTGTGATTTGGTTATAGGTTTACAGAGCAAATCGGTTCTCCATTCAATAATTCATACACATTCTCTTTATGATATTGATTACAGTCCCTACGATATATCTGTATTCTGTCTACTTTGTTCAACTGTTGATGTCCTTCTTTTCTTCCCCTACCTGCCTTTTGAACTTTGTCTCTGGGTAAAAGTTACCTTTGGATCTCCTACGGTTTATTGGGCAAAGGTGTCATTGGCCTCGGGGTCATTGTTCACCTTACAGGTCTGTCTACCTTTTTTTTTAAATTAAAAATCATTTTATTGGGGGCTCATACATCGTTTTTCACAATACATAAATAAACATACTGTGCCAAGCACCTTCACGTGTCCGCTGCTGTTATCATTCTCCAAACATCTGCCTTTCCCCTTGAGCCCTTGATATCTATCTGCTTTTCCATCCTTTCCCTTCTTCCCTGGCTCTCCCTTCCCCACCAACCCTCAATACTTTATAAATTATTATTGTTCTGTCATATCTTGCACTGCCCGACCTCTCCCCCAACCCATTCCTTTGCTGCCTGTCCTTCAAATAGGAGCTTATGTGTATATCCTTGCAGTTGGTCCTGTCTCTCTACCCCACCTTCTCTCCACCTATCTTGTAGCTCCAATCTCCCTATGACCCAAAGGGGCTTATCCATCCTGGTTTCCCCATATCTCCAGCTCCCCGCCTGTTTACCTTTTGGCTGAAAGTTGAGCCATTTGAATGAGGTCAGTTCTAAGCTTAAAGGGCATCTAAGGGGTCTTGGAGTTTCTACCAGTCTCTGTCAGACCATATATATACATACATATATACATATATATTCATTTTATTGAGGACTCATACAACTCTGATCACAATCCATCCATTCATTCATTGTATGTCAAGCACATATGTACATTTGTTGCCTTCATCATTCTCAAAACATTCCCCTTACATTATTTTTTATGTCCTGATTTATTCTTCAACTCCTCAGCAGTACACTGTCTCAGAAGTGCAGCGCATGAATTTGTAAAACCAACCAGTTGGCTAGCCACTTGAACCTGTTTTCATCGAGTGAATTTGGACCTATAGCCCCCCGATTGAATAAGCAGAACTGAGTTTCTGAGGCTGGAAGTCTTTACAGAAGTCGACTGGCACAACTTTCTTCCTTGTATCAGCTTGACTTCCTAGCCAGGGAGAAAATGGGAGAACTGGCAATGACGCTTCCAGAGACCAGACAATTGCATCTCCCCAAGATGTCAGGGGATCGCTGGCTTATTTTGAATCTGTATGACGGTCCCGAAAAGGCCAGCCTCTGGTGAGCAACTGTCAAGCCAGCGGCAGGAGTTTCCTCCTGTGACTGCTTCTGGACTTAATCTTCCTCTTGAGCAAGGGACAGCAAGTCTCAGCTGTATGAACTAAGTTACCCTCTCAGAGGGCTCTGAGACAGGGCCCTCCTGCCTGGGTTTCTCTTGGGGGACTGGCTTGTCTCATGCTCCTTCAGACATATGTGGAGTGGCTGACATGAATGCCACAGTGTCTCTTCTTCCTGCTTGGATTCTGTCCTCTGGGCTTCTTGGCAGAGCTGTCACTGTCGCTGTCCTGGGCTTGGACAGCACATCTGTACACTCAATTTGCAGGCAGCATCAGATGGGAGTTAGTTGCCAGCATTCACACTTTACCTCCAGATTATTCCAAGCACGCCATTGGTGGTGACATGGTCAAGTTAAGATAGAGGGGGATGATGGCCATGTGGGTTCCACGGACTGCTCTTTTACCAAATAAAGGTCCGGGTGGCATGTGCAGTCAAGTCAGCCCCAGCTGAGAGTCAGCTGGCTAGCAGAGTCCAAGATGGATTGTTTTGGCAGGGACAGTGACCTTTTTCCAGAGTCGGTGACGGAGATCCGATTGTAACTTCTGGTGGGTGTCAGTCTCCATTTGTTTGACAGATTCGTGGCAAAGGCCAGCTCCTACAGAAGGAAATGTCGTCCGGCCTTGAGTCATCCTCAAAATGTTGCAGCTGTTGTGCCAGTCCCTCCCACAGAGGGTCTCACCTGCTCTGCGTGGCCCTCTTCTGCACCATCATGATGTCTTTTTACCAGTGACCCCTTCCTGGCACTGTGGCCAGAGCCAGGGAGTTGGACAGTGTTCTGCTGTCTGCCAGAAGGTTTTCATTGGCGAACCAGGCTGCTTCAAAGCGCATGCTTTATGGGCTAAGAGAAAGGACTCTGCCACTCCCGTTGTTCTTACTTGACCCTATTCTGCAACACATCTGTTGTATTTTTCACTTCTTCAGATTCGTGCTCTCTGTTTTTTTTTTTTTTAAATATGGATAGCCTCCCTCGTGCTTTTTCTACCCGCTGATTTTGTGAAGCCTTCCAGCAGACAAACCTTCGATGCCCTTGGGAAGCAGTCTCTGCTTATTAGAGCATCAGTTTTTTACAGGCGCAGGAGTAAGTCAGCTGTCAGAGAAGAACACTCTCTCATTTTCTTGAGGTGGCACCAATCGAGTCCCCCAAACGAGCCACCGACGATGGCGGCCTGGTGTTGCACCTGAGAAATACGAGATCGATGCCTGTAACACTGAGCGTCCTCCCCACAGAGACATCAGGCAGATGCCGCCTCACTCAGTCTTGAACCGTCAGTGCCAGTCATGTCGCCACGCCTGACATCTGTTAGACACTCAAGAAACGCGTGGGTTTTGTCCATGGCTTTCACACAGGACATGGCTAGTACAATTGTGCGCCCGTTAGCAATATGAAATGAAACCTGAAGAGGTGCAGCAGTCTTCTCAGAGCAGCAACCTAGTGTCCAAACCACGCTTTGATTCTTTAAAAATTTGTACCTCTGCAAATTTATAGCCTCTGCAATCAGGGTAAGAAGGGATAAAACATATTTCTTTCATGAACAAAAGAAATATGAAGCATGAGGTTAAGTTAAATAAATAATTAAACATTAAATATTTACAGTCCCCTCCTACTGAATTTCTTCAACAATCATAATACTAAATGCTAAATTTATTGAGCATGGAGAGGCCCCAGGAACTGTGTTAAACACTGGAGACCATAGAGAACGAAGACTTACTCCCGGCTCTTAAGAAACTGAGTGAAAAAAGAAGTCTGCAGGGATTTAAAGGAGCTATGTTTTGTGAAACACCACCAAAGACTAGAGATATTTCTGCAAATAACTTTGGCATTTATTTATCTTAGGAGTATTTTGCTTAGCACTGGGTTCTGATCTGTCCCACCAGATGTTAAGGACCATGATGGCTTCCTTTATCATGGGACAAGTAAGTGACAGGTTAGTTTCACTGTGTGCTTTGACATCACCATAGGCTCATCAAGCATACAGCAAGATGGAGTATTTGCTCTGTCAATGAAGAGCTATGTGTATGTTAAGGAGCGAATCTGCATAGGGAAGCTGAGGCCATGGAAATTGATCTAGAATTTAAGTTAAGCTAAATTTCAGTTAAAATAGAATTCTGTTTAGTGTCTCTTCTCTTTGGAGACTACATGGAAAAGAATCAGAGACTCCAAGAGGGATCAGAGAAAAGCTAGATCAAACCAGAAAGAAAAATAAAATACTTTTGATACATTTGATGTGGGAAAGAAAACCTTTAGAGGTATACTTGTGCCCCCAAAGTATAGGAATATACAGAATATACTTGGGTATAAGCTGAGTTTTTCCAGCACATTTTAAATGCAGTTTTGTGGTAAAATTAGGTGCCTTAGCTGATACCCAGGTTGGCTTATAAATGAGTATATATGGTATTAACTAAAGAAAGGAATACAAGAAATTACTAGAAATAACAGATTTCACTCAAAATAAAAGCAGTTTACAGTGAATCTGCACTAACAGCCCACTGGTATCAAGTTAGTTCTGACTCAGATATACCCTTCATGGAATTTTCAAGGCTTTCAATCATAAGAGAAGCAGATAGTCTCATCTTTCTTCCTGGAAACAATAAGTGGATTTGAGCCACCAACCCCACAGATAGCTCTCCAAAGCTTTCCCCACTCCAGCACTATGACTCCGTGATATGTATGAGATGTACGTATGACATGCAAAAACAAAAAGGGCAGGTTTAGAAAGAGAAAACAGGCCATTAGTTAACTTTTACCTACTGAGGTAACACCCCCTCCCCACCTCCATCCCTTTAAAACACAAAGCCATCCAGAGAGCAAAGATCTGACACTAGACACAGCCCTAAGAAAAGAAAAAGATCCGATTAGAAATTTAAGAAATAGATTCATAAAGCTGGGACAGTGGTGCCCAGGGCTGCTCAGTGATTTTAGCTCAATGGTGATGACACTGTGAACTGAAGTGACTCTCTCCCTAAGTGTATTGCAAAACTTCATGTAAACTTACGGTGGAAAGCTGTCGGAAAATCTGCTAAGGTTTATTGGACAGTAGGCCATTGTTGGGTAAGGTTTCCCCTTTCCCCCCTTTCCTCCTTTTTCGCAGTTCGCCTGATGCTCACCTTTAACCCTACAACCTTTATCCCAGGGTCTGAAAAGATCACTGGAACATCATGTCTGTTCTGCCTACTTGAACAGAGTGGATGGCAGTGTGATGGTCACTCAAAGTCCATTCTGCCGTTGCCCTGAGATTCCTACCAGTCTGTCGGGAAGTCTGCCAGATGGGGAAGGCTGAGAGGGACAGAACCAGTCTCAGTTTACTGAGGTGTGGGCCAGTCAGAGAGCTTGCTCTCAAGCCCTGTCCACTTCATGCTGTGTTGGATGTACTTGGTGAACAGAACAGAGTCCATCTGCTGAGTCCTCTACTCTCCCTCGAGGCACAGAGAGTAAATGGAAGGAAACAATCTCTAGAAACACACCCATGAATGGCTCTGTTAAAGTCCCTTTCCTTTCAGCACATCTGTGTGTCCTCTCCTGCCTCCTCCTTCCCGTAAGAGTGACACTCTTCCCTGGGTCCTTAGGGGCTAGTAGACAGTGCTGACATCTCTAGACATAGGCCCCTAAAAATAGGAGTAATACTAGTTGGTGACGGTGCAACGTTAGCCATTTCAGACACAACAACTGCTTCTAAGTAATTAAGAGTTTAAGGTAGAAGAGGAAGTAGCAATAGGAGAATATTAAAAGGGAGCACATTTTAACTTAACCAAGGTAAGTACTTTCTAAGGTTAAAATCTTTGCAATGATGGAATGACCTCATGTGATAATGATGAGAAAAGACTCCTTAATTCATGTAATAATTCACTCACTCAACACATACTTATAGAGTATCTATATACACCAGGCTTTAAAAAAATTTTTTTTCTTTTAGGCATCACTGCCCTCTGGTGGGAGTGGGAGACTCAGTCTTGCTCCTGGAGAGCTGCTGCTGGATTTGAACCAACAAGCCAGTGGGCCGCAGTCCCGCACACAACCACTACACCACCGGGGCTCAGCCCTTGCCAGGCTTTATTATAGGTGTTGAGGTTACAGTGTCAAACAAAACAGACAAAAATCTCTGCCCTTATGAATCTTTTCTTGGGGACGATAGACACGTAACAAGAGAACTAGATAAAATATACATGTATAATGGCTTAGGATTTTAAAAGTATATGTGAGGGGACTTCAAAAAGTTGTGGAAGAATTTCATTCTCTTTTTTCCACTAACATTTTGAAGCTCGTGTGTGTGTGTGTGTGTGTGTGTGTGTGTGTGTAAATTGTGTTTGAAGTTTCACAAGAGGTGGCCAGGAAACACCTCATTGAAAATATGACACTTGGCTAAAACCCTAAAGAAGTGAAGTGTAAATGATTTGGCTTTGAGAAAGGGCATTTCAGGAACAGCAAACATGAAGGCCCTGCGCTGGAACTTTACCTAGTGAGTTTGAGAACTACAAGGAAGCCAGTGTTGATGGAGCAAAGGGAAGCTCAACCAAACTCACTGTCCTCAAGTTGATTTCCATAGCACTTCAAAGAATTGACTCTGTGAATTTTTTAAGCTATAAATCTTTTTTTTTTTTAATAAAGTAGATATTTTTCCCAATCATTTTATTGGGGGCTCATACATCATTTTTCACAATATATAAATAAGCATACTCATCAAGTACCCTCTCATGTCCACTTCTATTATTGTTCTCCAATCATCCACCTTTTCCCTTAAGCCCCTAGTATCGGCTTTTCCATTCCTTCCCCTCTTCCCCTGGTCTCTCCTCCCCTCCAACCCTCAATACTTTATACATTGTTATTGTTTTGTCATATGGTACACTGCCACTGCCCGACCTCTCCCCAACCCACTCCTTTGATGCCCGTCCTTCAAATAAGAGCTTGTGTTTATTTCCTTGCTGTTGGTTC
>PVJH01018320.1:0-45535 GCA_004026705.1 Nesogale talazaci | reverse complement strand
AGTCACCGTCTCAGAAACCCACGGGGCAGTTCGACCCTGTCCTACAGGGCCACTGTGAGTCGGCATGAACTCCAGGGCAGTGAGTTTGCATTTGGTTTGGAGTCACTTACCCTAACCCTTTCCTTTAAGATCTCTTCTCCCTCTCGTGGATTACAGGACCCCTTCACACAAGCTGGGCTTCTAACCACAAGGTCAGCAATTCAAAACCATCAGCCATTTCACAAGAGAAGGCTTTCCATCCTATTAGGTTCAAGCTCCTGGCCAGGAAGGGGTGGTACACTGAGGTGGACGGTACACCTGGATTGGCCCATATAGGCCAGGTGAATTTGATTCAGCCAATGGGGTCAACCAGTATCATTGACTATACCTCCAAGAGGGGGGAGAGGGGTGCCTGAAAAGCCGGACATTTGCTCTGGAGAGCTCTTTTCCCAAGGGCTGCTACACAGCATAATATGGGCCAGTTACTGCCTTCCCACCACCATGCTGCCAACCCTGCCTGGCTTGGGTTCCATTTACTGTAAAACCTGAAACTGCTTATAACTTTCATTTAACTCTCTTGGATCACAAACCAGGCTTCAGCATGAGTTCTTTCTCGCACGAAGCCAAGGACCGAGGTCTAACTCTCCCATGAGAGAGACAGAACAATTCCAGTAAGGCGTCCCTCTCAGAAACTCCCCGGGGGCCCTGCCCTCCTGTCCTGCTGGGTCGCTGGAACAATTCAATGCCAATGACTGTGTGGTTTTCACCAAGTGAATACCTGTCCACCCTTTTGAATCGGTTCATTTTTGCTTCCTCGCCCTCCGAAGTCTGTTCCCTTTGACCTGAAAGTCTTAGTTTCCATCCTTTAACGGAGGTCTCATACAAGAAGTGTGTCCTTTGGTGACTAATTTCAATCAGCCCACGAAAACCATCTCCCTGTTTTAAAGTCCCAGCTGCCCGGTGGGACCTGAGCGGGCCGGGCCTCGGTCGCTCCTAAAGCCCCTCTGTTTTGTTGCTTCCTCAGGTTGTCCCGTGGGCTCTGACCCACAGCAGGAAAACGAGGCTGGGGCAGCACACTTACCTGTCGTGGCACTCTCCTGGAATTCACAGCATCAAGGATGGATGATGGGAGGCCCGAATATCCGAGCTCCCCGCCTTCTACAATCTATCAGCATCCAAGATCCAATAGGTGCAAGGCAACCTTGTGTGGAACTGGAAGACAGGCCACCCAGTCCTGCCAGCCACCCTCCTGATGCTTGCTAAGACTCCTAAAAGCCTGACCCCGTAGGGGAGCGAGGGGGGTAGTGGGGGTGGCCATGAGTCAAGTTGACGCAGCTGGGATGAGCAACCCCCTTTATTTGATCCTTCACACCACCACCACCAAGTCGATGCTGACTCCCGGTGAGCCTACAGAACAGGGAAGAACTGCCCTTGTGTGTGTTCAAGACAGGAACCGTTTAAGGGAATAGAAAGCCTCTGCTAGAGAAATGGGCATTTCCTACGGATAAAATCAGATCACCAACCCGTAGGAAATGCCTTCTTTCTCTCCTGTTGAATTGTTAAATACATTTTAGGACAGCAACACAGAAATTACTTTTGAGGGGGGAAAATACACTATTGCAAGTGTATGCTTGTATATGGTCTCCTTACACAGGTGCAAGATTGAGACTCTGGTTACTTTAAGAGTTATATGGTGATTCCCACCAAATTGTGTTCCAAAGAAAGTCAGAATCCTCATAACTGGGCCAGCAGATAACATCACGATGCACACAGAGAAGGTTAAAGGGGTCAAGGAGCTCACTCTGGGTGGATCCATAATCCACACTTTGGGATGTGTCAGTCAGTAAATCGAATGAGGTATTCCACTGGGGAAAAAAAATGACTGCAAAAGACCTCTCTGAAGTGTTAAAGAGCAAAGTTGTTTGTTTTTGTTTTGTGTAAAGACTAAAGTACACAAGACATTGTGTTTTCCATGATCTCATCTGCATGTGAGAGCAGGACAGTGAGTGAGTAAGACTGCAGAGAGGGAATGCATTTGAATTGGGGTGCTGGGGAAGAATCTTTTTTTCCCCAAATGATTTTATTGGGGGCTCTTACAGCTCTTCTAACAGTCAATTCATCATTTGTATCAAGCATTATTTGTACACATGTTGCCACATTCATTTCCAAATATTTTCTGCTTGAGCTCTTGGCATAAGCTCCAATTTCCCCTTTAAAAAAAATTTTTTTTAATAAATCGTCTTATTGGGGCCTCATACAACTCCCATCACAATCCATACATACACCAATTGCATGCAGGCCACATTTGCACACTTGTTGCCATCATCACTCTCAAAAAGAATCATTTAAGTAGCAAAGAGCAAAGCATCAGTCTGGCCTGAAGCTCCTCATGACACTTCGTCTCAACACACTGGACCTGTGATCAGAAGAGACCAGTTCCTGGAGACAGACATCACACTTGGGAAGTCAGTTAGCGGCTGTTAAAGGCCATGGAGCCAGTTCTGATTCACAGCAACCCAACGCCCAGTGGAAGGAGCCAGTGCCCAGGCCTGCACCAGTCTCATCATCGCCCCTGTGCCGGAGCCCAGTACTGCCCTCACAGTGTCAATCGATCTCCTTGAGGGGGCAGGCTGAGCAAGTTTGAGAGCCTGTGGTCCAAAGGAGTCGGTCAGAATTCAGGGTGTCAGGGCAAGCCTGCGCATTCTACTGAGCCCACTCTTTCCTGCCCTCTCCCCCCCCACCCCCTACACACACCCCCAACAGTGCAATGAGCTTCAAAGCCAACACTGAAGGCAGGGTAGAAACTCCTCCCTGACTTTTTTCCAGGTGTGTGTTGTATCAATCGAACAAACAAACTCACTGCTATCAAGTCAATCCCAAAGCACCATGACTCTTTGGAGCAGGGGGGAACTTCTCCTGTGGCTTTCCAAGACTGAAACTCTTTCTCCCATGAGGTGGCTGGTGATTTCGAACTGCTGACCTTATGGTTAGCAATGCAACTCCTAACCACTATGCCACCAGGGTTCCAATGTACATATAGTTGCCGTTGTCGCTAGCGGCCTTTGAGTCAACCAGGACTCATGGCGACTCCATGCACAATGGAGCCCCAGGCCACCCAGCTTGCCCCCAAGTACAGTGGAACAACATGCTTTGCCCCACCCCAACAAACAGTTATAGATCAGGCCTTTGTGACCAAAAGTGCTTTCACTGGCTCATTGTTTTGGGAAATAGGTTGCCAGGTCTTTCTTCCTGGTTGACTCACATCTGAAAGCTCCAGACACCTGCTCAGCATCAGAGCAACATGTGAACCTCTCTGCTGGCAGGTGGATGGTGGCAGCACATGAGATCTGCTGACCAAGAATCGAACCCAGGTTTCCAGCTTGGAGGGCTCGAAGTCTACCCTGACATCACTGCCTGCACAATCAATCAATCAATATCTCTCTCTCTCTCTCTCTCTCTCTCTCTCTCTCTCTCTCTCTCTCTCTCTCTCTCTCTCCTGACAACTTGGGCGATAAACACATGTTGGATCACTTGAAGGGCGGAGAGATCCATAGCTTGGTGAGCCTCGCCTTTCTAGTTCTCCGGTCTCTTGCTGATGGTCGGACCAGGGTGCAGCTGCCATAGCCAGTTCCCTGCTTCAGCTGGCAAGGCTCACTTCCTGTGAGCTATCCACATGGACTTACCCCGATTCAGCCCTGGGTGCTGGGGCAGATCCCTGCCAGCACTGAGATGCTGACATGCTCACTGATTTGGCTTTCCTCCTGCACTCTTAATTATTGCATGTTTTGTGACATTGAGGAGGACTTTGTGGATTGGTGTTGGACATATGGGTTAATGCTAGACTTCTGGGCGTGGTGGGCAGCACTGGGTTGGGATGTTTTCTTGATGTGCGCTTACCCTTTATAAAAAATACTCTCTCTTATACATATGAGTTTCTGTGGATTTGTTTCTGCAATGTACCCTAACACACACACACACACACACACACACACACACACACATTCAATAAAACACAAGAGACGGTTTCAGATTCTAAAAACAGAAACAAAACTTGGGGTGTGCCTGGCAAACCCTGCACAATACCCTGGGAAAAGAAACATGTGGTTGGCAAGGTTGGGGGTTTCAATTCAGCAACCTAAAGGCTGCATCCAGTTCGTACTGCTGGCACCAGAGTGGGAGGGAGGGGCACCACATGAAACGGAGAAAGAAAGAATGCGCTTCACCCACCCAGTTGGACTATTCCTTCTAGCACAACTTAGTTTGCCAACATTGGGCATCCGATGTCCACTCAAAGCAAACACTGGCTGCTATGATTTTCCTTGATAGGCTGAAGCTACCTTGAGAAAAGAATTCCCCAATGTCCGGTGCCCTGCCTACTCCTGCAGCTAGTTACAGCACTGGAGAGTCATCTCAGAGTGTGCATGGGGAAATGGTGGCTCCTGCAGCCAGCCTCAAACCTGGGCTTTGGCTAGAGGCAGTTTTGCTCTGAGGGATGTTGGGGGGATTACAATTTTCCATTGTCTCTGTTCACCTGGCCCACTTGCTGCTCGTGAAAATACTGTTGATGATGCAGCCATCTGAGGATCCCTGGTGGCACTGTGTGTCAGGCTCTGGGTTAACTGACAGGTAGGCAGTTCAAACCCACCAGATGCTCTGGGAGAGCAAGATGAGGCTATCTACTCTGAAGAGGATGCACAGCCTCAGAAAGACTACCTAAGACACCTTTTTTCCTGCCAAGAGCAATTTGGATATTTCTAACATCACCCAGGGGTCATACTAGTCAAACTTTAATTAACATGCCCTTAATGGGACGGTTCTGGTCGGGGAGAGGTGACAAGTTGGGCTGCTCACCCCAAGGAGGGCAGTTAAAAAGCCCAGGTTGGCGCTCCTCTGAAGAAAGAAGAGACTTTCCACCCCCGTAAAGAGTTACGGTCTTGGATACTCTGAGGAGACAATTCTATCCTTTCCTCTAGGCAGGGCGCTGAGGGCCAGGGTCATCTTGCAGGTGCTGAGTTTGGTTTTAATGTGATGGCTAGAACGTCTCTGCTTGGGTGAGGGGTGTGACCAAGGTTGGTACTAATGATTGTGCGGGTCTTGTACCAAGGGTTGAATGTTCCTGCCCCCTGACCCAGAGACATGATGGGGCAGAATCAACTCAGAGGGAATGATCCATAGCAACCCTCTCTGGAATGTTGATAATACCGGGGGAGGGGGGTGAAGCATCGGGCTGTTAAGCAGAACGTCAGCTCTTGAAGCCAAGCAGCTGTTCTGCAGGAGAAAGATGAGGGTGTCTGCTTCAGGAAAGACTATGGCCTCCAAGATCCTAGAGATCCGGTCTCCTGTCCTAGGAAGCCACTATGCGTTGGAATTGACCTGAGAGCAGTGGGCTGGCTGGGCTGGGCTGCTGGAGGCAACCCTCTCCCAACACTGCTGACTCCATGACAGAGTAAGGCATCCCGATGGAGAGACTATGCCATAAGTAAAGCCCCCGCATCCACAGTCATGACAGCACCTGCCCAGGTGATTTCTCAGAGCCTCACCCCAAGCCCTAGGAAGCAGTTGGCTCTTGACGATTTACCTCCAGCTGACCACTGAGTGCGCATGCCCCAGCTCTAAGTGGTTCCCCCAGGTCTCGGCAGGACCTAGACCTCCCCCCCCAGAGGGAGCCAAGGAAGAAGAAAATGGAGGGAAAGTAAGGTGACTTACTTAGATCCAGGACTTAGAGGACTGAGTCCGGGTACTGAGAAGGCACTGTGTGCAGCTCACTGCTCAAGCACGCGGAGATTAAAGTGAGATTATATGGGCTGTGAGGCCCACTTTACAGCCAGAAGAGGAGACAATAGCAGAGTGAGATACACCTGGGCTGCTCCCCTCAAGGTTGGCAGTTCAAATCTCCTCAAAGTTAGCGGGAAAGAGGAGGCTTTTTATTCTCTTAAAGAGTTACAGTCTCAGAAACCCACGGGAGGCAGTTCTACCCTATCCTATAGGGTCAGCATGAGTCAAAGTAGACTTTTTGTCAGTGAGTTTGACTTTTTTGTTTTGGGGTTTTGACCTTGTCCAAGATACTTTCCCTTAGGTTTTCATCTACAAAAACCGAGGTTATATCTGGATGTCTTAGAGAGTTTTCTGGATGGATGGATGGAAGGGCTAAACTGTGCACCTGAGGCTCTCCCCACTGTGAAGCACAGGAGGAGTGGATGCAGAATGACAATAATGGATACGAAAAGATACAGGGAATTCAGGGGTGGGGAGCAAAAGAGGATTTAGGGAGTCAATACAGAATGCAGGAAGTGGGTGAGGCACTAGAATGGACTGTGATAGCATAACTCATTTTAAAGATTTAATTATGGAGTAGGGGGGGGATGCTTTAAAGTCGATGTGGTGATGATTGTATAATGCTGTTTGGTATCACTGAACGATCAAAGTACTGAGTTATAGGATATATCAATTGAGTGCTGATAAAACTGTTGCAGAATACACACAATTTTTTTTAATGTGCACCTGAGTTAATAGAGGGAACCATTATGAGAGCCAGAGACAGAAACAAGTGTGGCTTAGGTGTGTGTGCAAACAAATAGCTCAAAAGCGTCTTTGGTTTGCTCTCCAGGAACGGGGCTCCGAGTCCCACTGTCAGCTGGAAGAGGCAGGGTCTGCAGAGGAGGCCCCTGGGGAGCATGCTGAAGGGAGCACGTAGAGCCTGGGCTCAGGGATGGGAGGCTTGACGGCAAGAAGCCCCGGTGAGCTGGAGCTGCCCAGTCCTGCCCCGTCCCGCGGTGAGCTGTGTTGCCCACAGGTTTCCAGAAGCCGGTTTGCCAGGAGCACGGGCAGCTGCCCGTCTTGTTTTTCTAAGAGCATCATGGCGATCTAATCCGCCTACCACGCAAGTAACTAGGCGAAGCACGCAGGCGTGCGTTTTAATCTCTTCCGACTGCTGTGGGAGCTCGCCTCCAGGTCAGAGCACCTGGAGTCCCCCACCCGATTGTTGGATGCCCTCAGGAGCATTGTGGACCCCGAGTGACCCAGTAGAGAGAGTAGAACTGACCCCACAGCATGTTCTAGTCTGCCATTCTCTACAGGCCTTCCTCCCACAAAGTCCCTGGGTGGGCATGACCAGTCAACCATTCCCTGAGCAGTCTTGAGCTTAACCACCGTGCCATTGAACTCCTTCCACACCCAGCAGCTTATCACCAGGCCCCCCGCTGGGGCCCAGCCCTGGTGACTCACCCATCAACGTTGTTCTCCTTGGCTCTGCTGCTGCTTCTAGACAGTTCACGCAACCGAAGCATACCCATACAGCAGACGGCCTTTTGAGGCTAGCTTCTCTCGCTGAGTATAATGTGAAAGTTCAATCGAGTCTCTCTCACATGGAGTCCACATGCCACTCCCTAGCGTCAGCCCGGCTTGGCTCCCACTGCCTTTGGGATAAAACCCATGGCCAGCAATTCCAGTCTGGCTCCTGCCAGCCTCCTCCAATTCATTCTATGTCACTCGGTCCCCAACCCTGATGTGCTGTCAATGGGGCTTAACGGACCCACTGCAACTTTACACCTCAAGGTCTCTCTCCATGATGGGCCCTCTTCTGCCCAGAATGTCCCTGCCTCTTCCACCACCAGTCTCTGCTGGGAGGACTCAGGTGAGGTCTCTGAGGAGCCCAGCAATCCCAGGTGATCTCTGCATACCCTGCCCTCTTCTGGGTGCCTCAGAGTGACTTGCGATCACCAGTCTGTCACTTAGCAGCCAAGCTAGTTAACTGCCAGCACCAGGAGCTGGGAGGGTCTCCAAGATGTCCCATGCTCTGGGATAAAAAATTTACAATGTAAACTGGAATTGGGGAGGATGAGTATGTAAAATTGCACATGATTACAGTCAGCTGTTTCATGTCACTACAGGAAAGACATTGTTCTAAGAATCAGGACAAACCTGTGGATCGTTCTAACCTCCGCATGCCTTGCTCTGTGATGGCTTCTTGTTGGCCTAAAGAGCCCGTGTCTAGATCCACATTTGACCCACAGGAGCTAGGAAGGCACCCTTGTCAACAGCAACTGGGCATCATCATCACCTGGACCCATCCTTCAGTGGAACAACACGAGTTTCTGGACACTTTCCTATCCTCCCCACTCACGTTGGCCCTAGAGTCATCTCCGTCCTTCCATCAGCCTGCTTCTTGCTCAGGGAGAGACGGGGAACTATCAACAAAGCCAAAGTGTTTTCCTTTAGAGGGCAAAGGAGAAAGCGCAAACTCTCCCAACAAAAAGTGAATTTCACCCAAGCTAAGCGAGAGGGCCTCCCACCATCCACAGAGAGGCATGACCTGCTCTAGCCTGAGACTATCTTCTGCGGACAGTCACAAAGTCACTCAGGGGTGTGTGGAAAATGGGGGGCAGCCTCTCATCTTTAGGATACTCACCGCCACCCTGCAGTCCTGGTACCGATGTTCTAGGGCTGCTCCAACACCTTACACCAAACCAGGTGGCTTCCAAAACTGAAACATGCAGCCTCCTTGCTGCGGAGGCTAGAAGTCCCAACCTATGTGCTGGCCAGGCGAACTCTGAAGTCACTCAGGGGAGCGCCATTCTTGTTCTGGCTTCTGGTACCCCAGACATTCATTAGCTTATAGATGCAGCTCCACAAGCGCCTCCCTTAGCTGTCTGGACGTCCTTCCTGTGACAAGGACATAAAAGTGGTCTCCAAACGCTGACCTTGCAGTTACTAGCAGCCTGAGAAGGGTGACCTGAGTCCCTTATTCCTGAGGAAGAGATCTTGGGAGTGACTGGGACATCTGGAAAAGGGACCTGCATGCCAAGCCTGAGGTCTTGTGAATGGGTGCCGGCCAGACCCAAAAGAACTTGCCTGAGGGACCCATAGCAGGACTGGCCCATTAAAGCTTGTACCAGGAAGGTTCTCGGCTTCCTGGTTAGTGAAGGGGGGTGAAATGACCTCTTTGAGACTGGCCAGTTCCACAGGGGGGACCTCCTGAGATCTCACCCATGCACATCTCTTGCTAATCAGAGTCCTGACTCAGATCCTTTCAATGAAAGAAAACTGGTTGTCACAGGTATCAGCCTTGGTGAGTTCTGTGAGCACGTGATTCTAGCACATGAACAAATCCAGGGGCGGTGTCTTCTTAACCTCAGATGGCTGGAGTCGGAGAGAAGGAGCATGGCACATGGGCGACCAGTGTCAGAAACGTCTGAGGAGGCGAGAGGTGGGCAAGTGGGTCAAACCACTACATTTGGGAGAGTGAATTCCTGCTGATTCCTCTCCACGAAGCTGTCATCATGCAGACTTTTCCAGGCCGTCAGCTCCCATGCCACCTCTCAGAGAGGCACTCCTTGGTTAACCCTTCGAGTCGCTGTTAACAATGTGAGCCTTTGAAAAGAGCACAAACCCCACCCTGCTTGGCTATCCAATCGGATAAACTACCCTCTGCGTCTTCTTCCTCTTCTTGAGACATGACAATTTGGAATTGCTCTGTTTACTGGAAGAACTGCTTCCTGTCTGTCTCCTCCATCTAAAACATCAACTGCAGAACCCTGCTCCTGCTTTATAGGAGACGGGTACAGAATGCTGAATGAGTCAAGAATGAATGGATCCACATCGCAAAACAATAGGACAACACCGGAAGCATAATAGAACGAATCTAGAGTTGAGTTTAAGACCCAGCTAGACAGCTTACTTTCCTAAGGGTCCAGGGCAGTTACCGAGTCCCCTGAACTTCTGATATTCCTCAGAACCATAGCAAGATGACACAAGGTTCCAAGCTGAGCATGCCTCATAAATCATGAAGCACTCATTTCTATTGAAGACATCTGGACTCCAGTGATTGTTCTGTCTTCAATGGAGACAACCATTAGATGAAATCCTTAAAAGCATCCATTAATCTGGAAAGAGGACACTTTCTGGGTCTAGTAGTACCAGCTCTGGTTAACTACCTCTTCAGTGTGTATCGATTCATGTACAAACTGTAGCAGGAAGGTCAGTGCAAGATCTGTGTTCAAGTCCCCATTCTACCACTCAATGTCTGAAAGCCTTATTCTATGAAGGTAGATGGACAGCAGTGTCCCCTCTGTGGGCACCAGAGCAATTCTGTAAAGATGAAAACGTAGTGTTGTGCTTGGTGGGACAGAGTAACTGACTCTGGACCATCTAGGTCAGGATTGTGGCTCCAAAGGCCCTGCCCTAGCAACAGAGGATGATGGCACATGTCCCGTGCCATTGGCAGTCATGGGCACACTTCTACATAAAGTCTGCCTGGACCAGCTGCATATTCACATACAATAACAGTTGGCTTTTGAAATGTACAGTTCAACCTCTGCCTCCAGGACCCTGATACCAGAGGGGTTAGGGGGTGCATGGTTATGGCTGCCATCTACTCTGCAAGGAATCACAACAGGAAGTCCTGAACTGAGTTGGGACAAAGATATGGAACAAGACTCCACATCATACCAAAAAAAAAAAAATCAAGGCCTATGGAAACTCTGAGACTCTGAACCCACCACGGGAACCAACTTGTCATCCAAACAGACCCAGCTAGACAGTGGGCAATAACACCCTTGAAACGAGCAACCCAGTAAGAACAAAAGGGTAGGGTTGGAAACAGTAAGTCAAAAAAGTAAGATTACAATGTGGGGACTGCCTCACGACAAAAGCATGAACTGACCCTGTGCAAGGAAAAGGCCCTGCTCACAGTGTGCTGAAGAAACGAGGTGGTGCCCAGCTCTCAGAGAAAACAGTATGTAGGGTCAGAAAGGTCTGTCTTAAAACAAGCAGCCATTTAAGTAAGGTATCAACTAAGCCCACACGGAAGCAACACAACAGCTATGTGATCCAAGGATTGGTAATACTAAAATCCAAATCCGAAGGAGGGAATGGTATCAGCATGAATTACAAAAACTCTTGTTTGCAGAAGGCTATGGATAGCTTTAGAAGTCCAAATTCTATTTGCAGAGAGTAGATTAAGTTTCTAGTGAACCCCTTCTGACCATAATTGGAGGTTAGTTGGCAGTTTTCCTGTCAGAGAACACAGTATAGTTGATTTATGGCAGATATAGTTATCATTTAGTCTCCTTTCTGACCCAGTCTAAAGTTTAGGTTTGTGATGGTTTCTATTTTCTTTTCAATTGAGGTTTTCCTATGTGTTTTGTCATCATTGTTGGATTTTGTTTTGTTTGTTTGCATCCTGTTTGCATTTTATATGATTTTCTGCATACTAAATCCAGAACAGGTAGTGCTACAGAGACAGTATCTGGTTGATAATTGTCTAGGGCCATGGCAGGGGGGGAATGGGGTGAAAAGAGGAACTCCCAACAATGATTATGAGAAAAAAGTCTTCTAAAATTGACAGTGGTGATGTTTGCACAACTCTTCTTAATAACACTGTGTTAGTCTGAGTAGATTAGAGAAACGAATGCAAAAACACCCAGATGCATATAAGGGAGGTGTTTATATACAAGAGCAATTGAACACCATAAGAGTTTCTTGAACATTGAGAAAAACATCCCAACACAGTCTAGTCCAAGGTCATAAATTCGATATTAGCCCCTATGTCTGACACCAATCTCTTCAGATTCATGAAACACATGCAATGATGCCAAATGCAGAACTACAAGTCAGTAGGTAGAAAGTCTTTGGATTCAGTGGTGTTGTAAAAATCTCAGTGCTGGCAGGAGTCTTCACGTGGCTTTTCTAGATCCAGGTTTCTGACTGCATCAGGGTAGGTTCACGTGGCTTCTGCTCAGGGATGTGTGGCAGGGAGCCAGTCTTGTCAGTGTCTCCTGCTTCCAAAAAGCAGTACCAGATTTCCCAGAATTCTCAGAGGAGAGGGCCATGCCTACACAGGGGTCTCACTGGCTATCTCCAGATTGACAGGCTAGATTCCACCCCTAAACTCTTAACCCTCAAATTGACACCAGGTTAGGTGACTGCCACAAACACTGAATGACTTGTATGATACGTGAAATATATGCCAAAAAAACTACTTTAAAATGCATGTGAATTGTCAAACAGAAAACCAACTTGCTCTCTCAACTATCACCCACATCGCAGTCAACCATTCCAAAGAAAGTGTACAGCTCAGTGGTTTTTCTCATTTGTTGGCCATGTTACATGACCATCACCATGATCTACCTCCAGAACATCTCCACAGCTCCCAAAAGGAACCAGGTAACCCATTAGCAGTCACTCCCCGCTATCCTTGGCAACCACTGGGCCACTTGCTGTCTCTCTACAGACTTGGGAGACCGAAAAATCCTACAATAGGTGTCCTTGTGTGTCTGGCTTCTTTTACTTAACATACTAGTCTTAAGGTCCATTTGTGCTGTAGTAGCATATAGCAATACTTTTAAGGTGGCTAATAGTCTTCTATCTGGTTGTACTACTTTCTTAAACAGGCTTCAGTTGGTGGTCATTGGGGGTTTGTTTCACCTTTCAGTTACAATGGAGAACTTGGCTGTGAAGCCAGCAACCGCATTTTCTTGCAGGCATAGATTCCCCGTGCTCTTGGCTATGTGCTTTAAGAGTGAAAGGGCTGGGTCAAACGGCCACTCTGCATTTCACTGTATGAAGAACCACTCATCCCTTCTTCACAGTAGCTGGACCAGTGTGCATTCCCCACAGCAAAGTTATGAGGTTTCCAATTTCTCTACCTCTTCATCAACACCTGTCATTATCCATCTCTTTTTTATTAGTACAGTCATCTGAAGGAACTGTGAAGCAATTCATGGGTTCTAACCTTGACATCTTAAATAGGTCTTCAGAAGCGGAAAGGAAGTGCCAGACAGCAATGGCGGTGGGGTGAGGGGCCCACAAAGAGAATCTGCCAAGAATTCTAGGGCCAAGTTCCTTAAGGGCAATCACTCAGGTCCCAGGACACTCGCTCACAGACCTGGGCATCATTTCTACTATTACTGACTTAGATTGTTTTTTTGAGGTTGTTTTTTTTGGGGGGGAGGGGGGTATCACTGCCCTCAGGTGGTGGGAGTAGGAGGCCCAGCCTTTGCTCCGTGGAGCTGGAATTGAACCTCCATCCCAGTGGGCCGCAGTCCCGCGCACAACCACTACACTACTGGGGCTCAGCCCTTAGATTTTTTTTTTAATCCATTCCTATTTGGGGAGGGGAGGGGAGTCATTAAACTCATTTTTTTAATTGTCTATTCGTTTTTTGACATGAAGGCCATTTTTTAAAATCTTCTATTCATTTCTGACATCATCAAATTCATCTCTTTAAATCTTAGCTACTTTAAATCACAACCAAATATCACTGTCACTTCCTGTAAGCAGAAAGCGTCACAATAGACATGCACTGAGAACCAAGCTGAATCCCCTAGATCTAATTACCTCCAAGCTTGCTGGGGCATGTTAAAAAATGGCATCTGCAAGGGACAGGTGCTAAAGAAATTTGAACTACAGCACATTCTTCTCCTGACCTGGGCAGGAAGAGGATAGCCTGGAGAGGTCAAGTCCATGAACCTTCCAGTTGTGCCCTGTGGGGAAATGCCATTCCTGGGTGAGACGGTCAGAAAGTGAGCTGCAGTGATGGATCTCCTGGGGGGCCTTCCAAGGTGACTCCCTAAACAGCCCCCACAGCGCAGTGACCCACTGCCCTGTGCCGAGCTATGGCACTCCGGCATGGTACATCCACTTTCCAATCCAGCTGCCCATACTCAAGTGGCAAGCACTTGGCCCTTCAAGTTCCAACAACAACAACAACCAAAATAAAAAAAAAAAAAAACAGCTTTCCAGAGCAAATAAATGTAAGGCAAATGAAAATAAAGCGCACCTGCCCTGCTGGGCAGGCAAGCCCAGACAGCCCGGTCTGTAACGTGACAAATGCCTGGAGGGGCCCTCACGGTTGGAGCAGGCCCCAAAAGCAATAAAACACACAATGCTCTGATTATGCCACATCCGATCCAGCAGGCCGGCACGCACGCTGTGTACACCAGCACCCTGCAAACAGCCAGCCGGTGCCTTGGGGACCTCTGGATTTTAAGACAAGCCTCATCTGTCATCAGCTATGCTTAATGGAACACTACAAAGCATATTCCACTTGAAGAAAGGGAGGAGTGTGAGATGGAAGGTCTGCTCCTGCCCCTTGACCTGGTTCCTCCGATCCAGACCACACATCTTAGCCCTTCCCAACATCCTTTCTACAGGAAGAAAGTGCCCAGCTGTTGGCTCTGTTGCTGTTGTTAGCAGCTCAAGGTGAGCTCACAGACCACAGAATAAGAAGCCACTAGACCAGGTGCCATCCCTGTGGGCAGTTGTAGACCAGCCCATTAAGGTTCAGAGAGCTCTTTCAAATTGGTCAGAAAGAAATAAGACTGACCCTATTCACAGATGATATGAGCTTACACATAGAAAACCCAGTATTGTCTTAAAGGATTTAGCAAAGGAATTCAAAAAAATGATGCTCTTTATAACCACTCGCTGCCATTGAGTTAATTCCAGCACTGAGTAACACTATAGCTCTGTGGATTTTCCCAGACTGTGACGCTTTGGAAGTAGGAAGCCTCATTTTCTCCCGCTGAGCTACTGGTGGTTTTGAACTGCTGCCCTTTCAGTTAGCAGTCGAACACATAACCATTATGTCAGCGGGCTCCTAAATGGGATAAGAGACCACAGGAACCACAGCCTATATGACCTGAGATCAGAAGAACTAGATGGTGTCCCGCTTCCACAACTAACTGCTCTGACTGGGATCACAAACAGAGGGCTTGGAGAGAAGGAAAGGAAAATTCTGAAATAGCAACAAAGATGACCAGATTTACTAGTCTGACAGAGGCTGGAGGAATCCCTGGAACTTTGGCCCCAGGGCATCCTTCCTCGAAGGATACTAGTTTGCAGCTAAACAAGAGACAGGCCCATTAAAGAAACCAGAGGAATGTGTTTCTGGGACCATCACAGGGACATTTGCCCAGAAGCAATGTGGAGAGGCAGGAGGGGGTAGACAGTCCACAGAAAAGAAACCAGGGCCCAGGGAGAAAACAGGGCACGTGCTGGCACTCTGAGCACGGTCCTCGCAAACTATCTACCCAGTGGAAAACCGACTCGCCCTCTAGACAACTTTCATCTACAACAAAAACTCATGTTCTCAAGGCAATGCCGACTGAAAGCAAACCTGTGGGCCAGGTAGAACTGCCCCTGTGCATTTATGAGAGAGCCCCTCTTGCCAGGAGTAGAAAGCCCGGTCTTTCTCCCAAACTTTCTTGTAAAACAAAAATGTTTTAAATTTAAGAATACACTACACAATGCATCTATAGGCTTTTCCCTGGCTGCTCCTCGGCAGTCGATCACCAGGCATTTCTTCCTCGTCTGGGTCTAGCAGCTCTGCTGGACGCTGCACAGCATCTCGGCAGCGAGACAGCCTCCACGGACAGTGGGATCTGCAGAGGAGATATACTGGCCAGACCTGAGGCCACGCTTACACCATGGAAGGTGAAAATTCTACTCTTCAACTATCACGGCCCCTCCCCTCCACACTAAACCCTCCTTACAACACACCTACCCCCGACAAGAGTTCCAGTCTTGGAAACACAGGGGCAGTTCCACCCTGACGTACTGGGTTGCTCTGCGTCTGTATTGAGTCGATGGCAGTGGGTTTGGGTGGTTTTTTTTTTTTTTTTGGGGGGGGGGCGGGGGGCATCACTGCTCTCCGGTGGTGGGAGTAGGAGGCCCAGCCCCACTGCTGGAATTGAACCTCCATCCCACTGGGCCGCAGTCCTGCGCACAACCACGACGCCGCCGGGGCTCAGCCCAGGTTTGGGTGTTTTTTTATTACGCATCTGTGGAGCCTGGTGGCACAGTTGGGAAGCTAACAGAAAAGTTAACAGTTCAAAACCACCAGCCACTCTGCAGGGGAAAGATGAGGCGTTCCACTCCCATGTACCTTACAGGCTCAGAATGTCACCACGGCAACTTCCACTCTGTCCTATAAGGACACTATGAGCCAGGTTCAACTTGATGGGAGAGGGACGATCTATGAAAAGGAATCGATGTGGTGACAGCTTCATTGTTCTTTGTATTGTGTATCTGACAGTACCCTTTATACGCTCCTTCCAGGAGGACAGGCCCAGGCCTGAGGATGCATCATTGTATCTCTGATCATGAGGGCAGTTCTTGGCATAGAGCGATAAAAAGACTTCTCTGCTGCATTGATGAGTTCAAAGGATGTCACCAATTGGTGACACGGGGTGGCCTGGCCTGGTGAAACACACCCCACCCCACCCCCGTCCCCCAAGAGTCTACTGCACAAAGGCAGAAGGTGCAGAGTAGTCCCTGCGACCCGATGGCAACCAGACCATTGGCTGCAAGGCAAGCTTTCTCCTCTTCCTGGGTAACTTCAGGCAGCTGACAGACAAATTCCAGTCTTATCAGCAGCTTTTCCGGAGGGCCCCAGAGTCAGTGGAGGGAGAGTGTAATGACCAGGGAGGGAAGAGACAAGGAAACAAAAACTCACTAGGTACTTACACAGGGTCAAGTGTTCCTTACACACACACACACACACACACACACACACACACACGCCTCTTTGTGATCAGCACCTTATAAACCAGACTGGTAAAGCTGAGCAGCCCATTCAAAGTCCCACAGCTACTAAGTGGCCCAACAGGAAGAGGAAAATGAGCCAAATGGCACAGAGCACAGAGAAGTTGAATCAGGCCCCAACCCGGGCACGGGTTCAATACAAGAATGTGACTGTGAGAGCTTGCACTGTGCTCTACTTGGTGTGCTCATTGCATCAGCTCTTGGGGGTGGGCTCTGTAATGAGCCTCATTTGACAGGTGTGTTCGTCAGTTTCCCAGAGGAATTGGGGGGCTGGGAGGATTTAGACCCCAAGGGGCTGCCTACGTGTTAAGGGGGAAAAAATGACACTATCTTTTCATCAAGCTTCCCTGGCATGAAAAAATCTTACGGCCATCCAGTCTATTCTGACTCACAACAAAACTGTAGTGACCCCCTGGTACACACAGTACATACTACATGTATACAATACATATGCATTATACATGTGTAATATATACCAAAGGCCTGAATCGTAAAAACTGAGGTTTCCAGAATTTGGTCCTAAGACTCTGCAGCTCACCAGCTGCCCTAGAAAGTCTGGGCTTGTGTACACGTACGTACGTACACACACACACACACACACACACACACACACAAAGCACTCTTATGTACAGATAGAGATAGCTACTTGTCTGTGGTCATCTAGTTAATTCTGAATCAGAGTCACTCTACAGGATGCAGTAAAACTACTCTCACCCACAGGATTGTTCAAGACTATAATCTTAGGAAAGCAGAGAACCTCATCTTTCTACCACAGGGAAAGATGGCTGGTGGGTTTGAACTGCCAACCTTCAGGCTAGCAGCAAACATTATCTCCCCTCAACTCAACTAACTGTAATACTTTTCTTCAGAATAATGTTGTAAAGCAGGTGTGCCCTGATGATTGACTTGGCAGTTGCACAGGAGCTCAGTGTTAATAATGACATCTACCCAATGCCCGCACAGCAAACGTCTGGAGTCCTGACTGTCAGCAGAGATGTCCAACCTTGGAGAAGCCCTGAGCGCCCTGTGTGTGAAGCGCTGTGAACCCAGCGTGGATGGGGAACTCGCAGTTACACAAGAAAGAAAGGCCCGTCGCCGATTAGACCAGAAATGTCAGGTGCAAGGGCAAGCGTAGTCAAAGCTGAGACCCAGGGTGTGAGCCCAGCTGCCTGGAACAACCCAAGCACCTGCAGACGGAGAGGGGGGCGCCAGAGGTCCAGGAAGGAGGCCGGGCGCTCGTTCCTCTTGCACCTGCTGAGTGCTTGTGCCAGCAGGTGAGTCACCAAGTGGGCACAGCGCGGGACACTGAGAGGTTCCCACTGAGCCTGAGGAGGCTCAAGGAAGAGGAGCGTCTATGAGTCGAGACCCTGTACAGTCCCCGTGATGCTTCTGAAGATAAATCTTATTACTCTCTTTGGAAATCAGAACCCAAACGAACCCCCACTCCTGATGCATCGATTCCAATTCCTAACAACAGCGAAGAAGCACTGTACCACAGGCCAGGAGCCGAAGGAGGAGATGGTGAGTGGGCTTGACCAGCCCACCTTCGGGCTGGCTCTGGTTCAGCGCTCTGACCACTGCGGCACCAGGCCTCCCACCTCCCTCTCTCACGCGTCCAAAGGTGGTGGAGGGACTTGGCGAACCGCTGAGGATGGCAAAATGAGCAAGTGGCAGAACTGGTCGAACTGGGATCCATCCGGGTCACACAACTCCAGAACCCATTGTTTTCCTCCTGCTAGGCAGACAGGGCACAGCTAGGGGAAGGAGGCAGCTCCAGGATGGCACCTGGCCATGCACCAGGCCAGGGCACTCTGCTCTGGGATGGCCAACCCCACCCCCTTCTCCCATCCAGCCACTGCACTCATTGATCAAGGTGAGGGAAACCCCACCCCCTCTGAGAAGGGTCCACGGCCACCCCTCCCCACAAAGAACGCCACTGCGTCCCTCAAGGCCGCAGCCCTCAGCTCCGGGCCACCCCGCCCAACGGGCCTGTTAAGGCAAGTTCTGATGCACGACTGACTGACTGACCGTCTGGCTGCCCTACACCCCGCTCCACCCCCACCACCCCTGGCAGTCGGTTCTGGTTCTGCTGGTGGAGCTGCCCCCAGGGCCGCTCCCTCCCGCTCCATGATCCTGGAAGCTGTACCCTCGGCCCAAAGCCAACCTGGTGGAAAGAGAAAAGGCCTCCTTAGCCCCACTGCACCCTTCAGCTGACTCCAGAGCTCGAGCTGCTCCGCTTTCACTGGGACTTTGTCCAAGCTAGGATTTCCACCTCTAGAAAGGAGTTACTTCCATGTGTGACTACAAGCTAGGTGTCCAGCAAGTCACCACCCCTTTGTCAGTGCTGATGTCAAGGACTCAAAAGTGCAACCACATCTCTGGTGGCCCTACCTGTCAGACCTGGGAGCAAGGAGGTCAACAGACCCCAGTGAGGAGGGGGCAGGCAAGCTGGAGGGACTCTGCTCCAATCCACACACGGAACAGCATTGCCTATAGAAGTCATGGCCCCTGAACATATATATACATATAAAACATTGAAGGACTCAATGTTAAAAAGTTTGAACGTGTCATACACATAAAGAACAAGAGGATGCAACATTAGAAAGTTTGAAAAAGTTATGAAGAGACTTAGTTCTTTGCATTGGTTAAAATCAGTCAATCCATCACTCAGAAGGCTGTGCAGTACAGTGGTAGAACTCTCACCCTCCTTGCAGGAGGCCCAGGTTCAACTCCTGGCCACAAAGAGGCAGCCCCCACCCAGCTAGCTGTCAATGTAGCTGTGAGGGTGAGAGGGAGGGTGTGCAAGCTTGTAGACTCGGGTTAGAAAGAAAAACCTGGCCATCTAATTTGAAAAAAAAAAAAAAAAACAGCCAATGGAAACATTATGGGCCACAAGGTTCTGATCCAGCAATGCCCCCTGGCAAAGGTGCAGGCCTGGGCAGCGAGCCATCCTGCTGTACAGGGGCTTGCCTGAGTTGAGAACCACTAGCCAGTCAAGGAGGACAAGCAGCAAGGAAGCATTTTCTGTGGACGCGTGTTTCTCAGACAGACACTCGCCCCAAACTGCTTACTCTCCATTTAGGAAACCAGTAACATTGCTGTTTTCCAGCCTGTAGGCTAGATGCCAAAACTAGACCCCAACCTATTTCTGCTGAGCCAATTCTGGCCCACAGCGACCTCCCGGAAGGTTTCTGAGACTACAGATCCTTATCAGAGCTGACAGCCTCAACCTTCTCCCTCAGAAAGACTGGTGGGTTTGAACTGCTGACCTAGGCGGGGGGAAGGGGGAGGGGGTTGACAGTCTAATGCCCAACCCACAGTGCCACCAGGGTTCCTTTCAAGGAAGGTAGGTTGGGTAAATGTAGACGAGGCACCAGTGAGCCTGCTGCTAGAAACACAAAATATCCCCTCACCGCCAGCAAGTCGATGCCGACTCACAGTGACCCTATAGGCCAGGACAGAGCTGCCCCTGTGAGTGCCTGAGACTGTCACTCTTCACAAGATTAGAAAGACTTCTTTCCGTCCTGCAGAGTGGCTAGTGGTTTCCAGCTGAGGATCGCAGCCCAGGGCATGACTTCTATACCACCTGATAACCATTGACCCCACTGGAAAAGCAGGGTACTCGGGATTGACCAGCAAGGGAACTGCAGAGCTGTCTGTCCATGATAACTGCACACTTCAATCATTAAGGATGAAGAGGCTTTTTTTCCAAAATCAGAGGGGAGAGTATTTTTAAATATATATTTGGGCCCCAAAGTGATGAGGCTGCACTTTTCAGGGGACAGTGCGTGGAGCCCAGTAAACAGGAAAACGCGTCACGTCGTTTCTCTCAGGACAGCTGAGGAGTCACTTCCTGCTCCCTGTCAACCTTGTTGCAGGCAACCCAAGTGCCAGGCTCAAAATCACGACTGTGAGAACTTGCCCTGTGAGGCCAGGTTGTCTAGAGAAACAAATCCAGCGACACTTATCTGTATATCGTCAAGGACTTTCTATCAGGAAGTAATTATACATGGAAAAGGCAACCCAGCCCAGTGCAACTCCAGACTGTACATCCAACACTAACCATTGAGTTCCTCTTCCGACTCCTGTAGCCACAGGCAGAAAAAAAAAATGCAGCAAGACTACAGGCTGGTGGGTGCAGAGCCATGTGGATCCGAGGTTGGCGGAAACATGGCAGGACCCTGGCAGCTCTCTGGTCAGTGACACAGTCCCAGCAAGGAAGAAGGCAAAGGTACAAAGAGAGAGGGAAATTTCCAATCTCCTCCCATTAATAAGGTCACATTGCCCCGGGAGCCATCAGCGGGTTGTGACTTCATTGACAGGTGGTACCCCACTCCTCAAGTCTTCAAGTTGACATAAGATCATCTAACTACAACATCTGCCAATAAAATGCTCGAACTATACAGCAATATCACTGATTCACACATAAAAAAATTATGCTTAAGATCATCCAACAATGGTTGCAGTAGTCAGGGATCTGCCAGAAGTTCAGGGTAGATTAGGAAATGGATGGGGAGGCTGAACCCCAGTGGCATAGTGCTTGAGTGCAGGACTGCGGCCCACAGGGTTGCTGGTTTAAATCCAGCAGAAGCTCTCCAGGAGCAAGGAGGGCAGTGATGCTAAAAGAAAAAGGATGGGGAACCAGGGATATCATTGCTGATGTCAGATGGATCTTGGCTCAAGGCAGAGAGTACCAGCAAGATATTTACTTATGCTTTATGAACTATGCCCTGGCATTCAACTGTGTGGACCATAACAAAGTAGGGATAACCTTGAGAATGAGGATTTCAGAATACTTCATTGGGCTCATACAGAATTCATACATGGATCAAGAGGCAGATGAATGAACAGAAGAAGGAAATACTATATGATTTACAATCAGGAAACATATGCATCAGGGTTGTACCTCTCACCATATTTGTCCAAACTGTATGCTGAGCAAATCAGCATATAGTAGGGTGAGGCGTCAGGATTGGAGGAAGGCTTATTAACAACCTGGAATATGCAGATGATACAACTTTGCTTGCTGAAAATGAGGACTTTGAAGCACATGCTAACGAAGATTAAGGATTGTGGCCTTTGCCACAACTTAATACAAATGACTTAATACAAACTTAATTACGACTTAATACAAACAAGACCAAAATCCTCACAACTGCGCCAATAGGTAACATCGTGATAAATGAAGACATTGTTAAAGTTTTCAAAGATCTGTCTTTCTTGAACCCAAAATTAGCATTCAAGGAAGCAGATAACAAGAGATCAAAATAGGTATTACATTGGGTGAATCTGCTGCACAAGACCTCTTTAGAATATTGGAAGAGCGAGGTTGTAACTTAAAGTACCGTGGACTGCTAAAAGGAAAAATCCATCTTTGTTGGAAGAAGAACGATGAGAGTGTTTATCTTAAAGGTAAGGATGGCCAGACTTCCTTTTACAGACTCTGGACATGTTTTCAAGAAAGACCAGTCCCTGGAAAAGGACATCCTTGGTAAAAGGCAGGGGAAGCATGAAAGAAGGAGGCTCCTTGAGATGCATGGACACAGTTGCTGCTGAGCAAACTATCGAAGAAGCTGGCTTATACGTAGAAGAGAGTGGCACGAGGGACACAATGGACTTAGGCACAGAATCAAATGTGAGGATGACGCAGGACCAGGCAGTGTTTCATTCTATTGTGCACAGGGTGGCTATGGGTCAAAGCCAGGTGGGTGGTCCCTAACAATCACACTGCCCAAAGTCTGTATTTGCATAAAGTATGTGCTTACCACATGTCCCTCTGAGTCTTTGTGCTTGAAGCCCCTTGCTGAACTCCCTGTCTTTGAAGAGGCACAGAGCCACTGTTTCTGGAAACCTGGGCAGCTACTTCTCTAACCCCTGGTGGGAGAGGAGGCAGGCTGCCCATCGTAAGATCCACAGTTAGCTGTGAGGCTGTTACTTGCAAGATCGGGAGTTCAAAACCACCAGCTGCTCCGAGGGAGAAAGACAAACTCTTACTCCTGAGAGAGTTACCATCCCAGAAACCCACAGGACAGTTCTCCCCTGTCCCAGAGGGTCGCTGGGAGTCAGAGTAACTCAGTGGTGCAGAGTCTGGTCTAACTGCCTTGGCAGGGTGGGAAGGAAGAGCCGCCCGTGTCTGTGTGGTGTACTGGCACAATTTCAAAGCATGGACTCCGGGAGAGACCAGGACTGGCGCCATCAGCCATCCCAAACCCAAGTGGGTGCCAGCGTCCATGCTGCCTCTGGGGTCACTGGGGGAAAGATGACTATTCATCATACTCACCAGATCAGCGATGTCTGGACCGACATCTACCCCTGCCCTCGGTCAGACCGCAAGGCTCGTCACCAGCTTTGCCCGTCCCCACATCCAAACACTCAGGCTGCTTCTTGGATTCGCCACCAGCCCCAGACCCCAGAAAATCCCTAATCCTCCCAGGATCGACTTCGGACTTCCCCAAGTCCTTCCACGCCAGACACCACGTAAGGCATGGGGTAGAGGGGGAGGTGGAGACAGTCATACCCAACCAAAGTCCCCGCCGTCAGGAGGCTCCATGCGAACGTAGGAAGGTGGGGAACAAGTGAGTCCCTGGCGTGACCGTTGAGTCAAGTCCACTGGCCGGAGTAGAAGTCCTCCGCGGGGCACAGTTGACCTTTTCAGAACTCGCTGGCTCGGCCTTTCTTCTGAGGCGTTCCTGAGAATGGTCTTCAACCCTCTGGCCATCTGGTTGGCAGCGGAGCTCAGGAACACCATGCATTGCCCAGGGACCCCAACAAGGGCACACAGTGCACCCTGTGGTGAGCGTATCCGTGGGGTGTGATGCAGCCAGTGTCAGAACAAAGCGCGCCAAGCACAGACGCTGGCTTCCAGTCCAATCCGGGTCCCGGCAGGCCTATGTGCAGCAGAACCGAACGGAACTCCCTGCCACCTTCCAGGCTGCAGTCCTCCCAGAAGCAGATCGCCAGACCTTTCTGCAGCACTGCGGGGTGAGGTCACACGGCCAGGCTTCAGGTGAACCACGGATTCGGTTCTGACGCTACGTGCATCAGAAGGAAACACTGCAGGGCCCAGCCCCACCCTCCCAATTGTTCCCATGCCTGAGCCCAGTGAGTGGCCTCCGTGTCCCTCCAGCTCACGGAGGCAACTAAAATCACCTGACAGTCCCCTGGTTCTCTCAGAGTGGACTTCAGACTCCCTCGTTTCCACAGCCATTCGACTTTACCAAGCAGGATGTCCTCCTCCGGGGACCCATCTCTCCTGATAAGGTATCCAAAGTACTTGAGACCAAATGGTCAAGTTCAAACCACGCGTGCCGTGTGGGGACTCCACACAGACCCAAGGTGGTTCAGGGATGCAGTGCCTGGCAGAAGACGGAAGCAGGGAGGGCCATGGAGAACAACACAGACAGCCTCCCACGTAAGAAGAACAGGTTCAGGAGAAGTTGTGTGACCACTGCAGTAGTTCGTTAACTGTATGTCAGCCTGAAGATACAGGAAAGGGTAGGGTAGAATCCAACCTGTCGATCAAGTCACATGCCGATGCTGTGTCCTTGGGGGTGTGGCTTCCGAGCAGGATGGCCCTGGGGACCTCTCCCGTTCTCCGCCACTTTTTGCCTTCCTGCTTGCTGGGACTCTGCCACTGATCCTGAGACCTGCTGGAACCCTGCTCCTTTTCTCCTGACCTGGGACCCACACCACCCTGCATGCTCCAGCCTGTGTCCTTCCTGCATTCGGTATCAGTGCATGTGACGGCGGGAGTCTGAAGAAGGACTGATAGCTACTTCTGGACTTGAGCTGGACTAGGCTGGGATGCTTTCTTTCTATGTAGTTACTTCTCGGTATAAAGTGCGTTCATCTACATCTGTGAGTGTCACTGGATTGATTTCTCGCTCTAGTCGACCCACCCTAACACAACGACGCTGCACATAAAGCCCTCCAAGCTGAGTTTCCCAGGTAAGGGTCTCTCCTGCCTGGGCCCCTCCTCAACCCCACAGCCCCACCAGCCTCCCAGACTTAGGCTAGTTCTCACCCACCAGGGCTTTCACAACCCCACTCTGCCATCCCAAATGCTCTTCCTCTCTCTGCAGGGCCCCCAACACCCTAGCTCTAACAAGTCCCCCTCCACAATTCAGCTGAGGCTTCTCCTTTCACAGGCCTTCTAGGACCACATTTCAGCAGAAGCTCCAGATTTGGGGAGGGAGGGGGGGAGAAGCAGGAAGAAAGGCCCAGTGACCTACTTCCCAAAATCCGCCAATGAAAACCTTAAATGAAAGCACAGTAAGTGGTCTGCTCTCCCCAGGAGCTGGGACACAAACAGGACAGCAGGTAACAATGGGCACCAGCCCCGCCCCCGTCCTAAGTTGGTCTCGCCTCCCTTTCCCATGGCTCTCCCCGTGTCTGTTCCTGAACATGTCTGACTCGTTGGGCCGACACTCATCAGAGCCTGGCCCTCACAGGGAGCACGTCAATCAATGAAGGAAACGCACCCCCTCTGATCTGACGGCTCCTCTGGAAATGTCTGGCCATGTGGAAACCACCAATCCCCGCCTCCCCCAAGCCATCCTTTTACTGGGAACTCCACATGTCCAACCGCCTCTGCTGGCTCCAGAGCTGTGTGCTTTCAAAGCCCGGTTGGGTTTTTCCCCATTAAAAGGATCCTGACACCCAGTCATGGTTCACGGCCCGTGAAACGGCTAGAACCGTACAGTGGGAGAAAACATTAGGCCGTAAAGAAAGCAAGCCCATCTGCCAAGACATCTTCAGATACAACACAAAGGTGCGTCGGTCGCAGGGAGGGCAATGTCTGTGGCCTGTGGCAGTGTTCCCAAGCAGCACTTTGCGAATCTCACACGTGACAGCAGTCTTCTTCAGCAGGGCGGATGGAATTGGGAGGCAGATTCACTCCGGAACCCCAGCCCTTACGGATCCAACCTGCCCCTCCACTCTCAGGAAGCCTATGCTGAAAGTCAGTGGAAGATCAGAGGTCAGAGGTGAGTGAGCAAAGCCTGTGGTGGGTTAGAGGGGCCAGAATTAGGGTCAGGAGGTCTCTTTTAGTGGAGACGGGTCATTTCCATTTCATTTTCCACACTGGGCACTTCGGCATTCTGGGAATGTGAGCCTCCCTGGCCGGTGACAGAGGTTGGGTTCAGAGGGTGGGTCTGGCCAACCTAATGTTTGCCAGCCCTGTGCCACATGCCAGCTGCCTCTCCACCAACCCCCTGGCAGTCCTGCAAACCAAGACCCCCAAAAAATGATGAAGAGCAGCCGGCCCTGCTGCACCAGCAGGGGTGGAGCACCCCCAGAGGGGGTTAAATCGTTTCCATATTTCACATAAACACAGATCTGACGGCTCCGCTTAGGAATGCGTGAGTCAGGCCAGGCCGACAAGGGTGGCCGCTCCAGCCCAGCCCCTGGAGACATGGAAAGGAGGGAGGCGCACACGGGCGGGGTGCACTGGACCTGTGCAGGGAGCCCAGGGTCGGTGTGTTCCCACAGTTCCGGTCCTGGAGCGCCTTGCCTCTGACACTGTGACTCTCACGTTTTCCCCTGGAGAGGAAGCACCTGGAGTGACGTGGAAATCAAAAATATGTGTGCACAACGCCACAGGAATCTGTGGGACGGTGGAGTGTGGTCCCCAGCCACATACTTCTCACACATGTAGGAGACCCTGGCTCGAGGGCCCTCAGAGAAGGGAGTGGCAGGAGGGGGTAGGAAGAGAAGCGCATCTGCCACTGCAGGGCTGCAAACCCAGAAGCAAACGTTCCCTGTCTCCAGTGCCAGCCACAGAAAATTAGCCGTGGTGTGAGGGCCCAGGGAGCCGAGGGCCCAGCCTCCGGGATGCCTCATGTCACAGCAAAGCAAGGCCAAAACAAGTCGCTGAAGATGTGATTCCAAGTCATGGGAACCCCACCTCCCCGCCCCTCTCCCACCCCACCCCCCACCACCCCTCAAGTCCCACCCAGGGCTTTCTTGGCTACAGGCTCTAAGGGAGGCAGGTAGCCAGATCTTTCTTCAGCAGCACACACTTGGGTGAGTTTGAACCAATCATCCTGTGAATTAGTTGTCAAGGACAAGCTGCCTGGCACTGCTGCACCTGGGGTCCCAGAAGAAGGAAATATAAAAACACCCTCTCAAACACTAACAAAAACCATCTGCTAAGCCCCCAGGTCTCCTGTAACATGTACTGCAGGTAACTCCCCATTCTCAATCTTCAGAAGCATAGTAAGCACAGGCCGGCTGGTGCTTCCTGGCCAGAAACTGCCTATACATTTGAAAAGCAAATTCAAAGCTGCTAGAAGGTGCTGTGTGGCTGGGAAAGGGGACAATGCCAGGCAGGACTGGAAGCAGAATCTCTGATGTAGAGGGGAAATGTGAAAACCACTCACCGCCCTTCGTGAGCAAGCCCTAGTCAGCCTGTGTGCTTACTTTGCTTAGTGGGCGGCTGGACAATGCTTGTAATAACCACCTGGGAAATTATCACCTGTGATTAGCACATGAGGAAGCAAGTGGTGACGGATCATTGAGTGGCGAAGCCAGGTCCCAGAGAGGTGTCCCTCGGCCCAGGACTGGTCTGCCTTCACTCAGCCTGTTGACCTGGGTGTGCCCATGGGCAGGGCAGTGGCTGGGTGCAAGAGGGGCTCACAGGCAGCAGGAAGACAAGGGGCACAACTGGTCCTTGGGAACCTCGCCCAAGCCAAGCCAGCAGTGTCAAGTTCACCCAACTCTCGGCCAGCCTGCGGGAAGGTGTGGAACCAACCACCCCTCGGGTACCCTGGCCAGAGGCTCTGAACTGAACCAGACTGTCCACCTTTCTTCCACAGAGCAGATGGGGGGGGGGGGGGGGGGAGAAGGGTTGTCGAACCATAGGTCTAAGAGAGGTAAATGGCTTCTCCCTGGTCAGACACACTCCACTCTCTAGCCCCAGTGCAGGCAGACACTCTCCTGTTCCCAAGAAGCATCTAGAACTTCCTAGTCCTTGTCCGGTCGCAGCAAGATGCTTCCAGTACAAAGCGACCCTACAGGACAGAGCCAAACTGCTCCACCCGGTGCTCTGGGCTTCCATGTTTCCCAGCAGCCCCCTGGGTTGCACGTTTGGCTGCTTAATGCAAGATGGAAACCGGTAGCTGTTCCGTGGGAGAAAGACGGAGCCTTTCCACACCTGTAAAAAGTTTATAGTCTCGAAACCCTCCAGGGCACTTCCAGCCCATGGCCCCCTCGGCAGTGGGTTTGGACTGGACCTAGTCTGTGCGGGCCAGCTCTCTCAACCACAAAGCTGCTGAGTGAGTTCGTAGAGCATCCACCTTTCCGAGGGCAGCTGGGCATTTAGCCGCTATGCCACCCGGCCCCCTTATACTAAACACAAACACACACACACACCTCCATGTCAAGGTAAATCCAATGCACAATGACCCTGCAGGACAGGGCAGAACTGCCCCTCTGGGTGCCATGTGAGTACAACTCTTTGAGGAGGTAGAAAACTTCATCTTTCTCCCTGGGAGCAGCCGGTGGTGACAGACGCTGCCATCAGTGGGCCAATTCATAACCAGACACCACCAGGGCTCAGAGAGCATTTTTTGTCCCGATTCCCCAAAATACCATCAACTGTACACAAATGACAGCTTGTTTCACTGCCGTGACGCTGAAGGTCTTCCGGATGGTATCCAATTTTAAAAGAAACCACAAGTCAGGGAGTGGTGAAAGGCTCTTGTGACAGCGAAAGAAGTATGGGGGCGCATGTACACATGCACACGAGGGTCCTGGAAAGTTCTGGAAGGGGCCCACCTCCAACTTGGCTGGACGAGGGTTTGTGGCACGGAGGATGGCCCATGTCATTTCCACCCAATTGGGAGCTGTATTGCTGGGAGCTTGTACAAGGAAGTGGCACCGTATTCGTGGACTGTTATTAAAAAAAAACACGAACACAATCCGTGAGCCGCAGAGAGACAAAGGGGGTTGGGGGGGCTGCGTGCACGTTCCACACCCCCAAATGGTTAGTCAGAGGGGACTTTCCATCAATATTCTTGCTCCAGGGAGGGGCCTCTCAGAGGCCCCAGGAGAAGCAGCTGTTTCCTAGCATTCATGACCTGCTTCCGCCGAGGCCTGACCACGGGGAGGCAGTTCGGTGTGGTCCCGGCAGCCAACGTGTAAGCCTGCCCCTGCATCTTCCCCCAGATAGCATCCTGGAGGCTGGGTGGTTAGGGAGAGGCCAACACACCAGGTGGTTGCCTTAGTAGTCGTCGATCTGAGGCAAAGCTCTAAGGAGCCCTGTGGTCCCGTGGGTTATGCACGGTGCTGCTCACCACGGAGCGATACTAGAAGCCGCTGGTCACTCTGTGGACGAAAGAGGAGGTGTCCTGCTCTGATTCACAGCCTTGGGAAGCCCCATGGGGGCATTTCCACCGCATCTGACAGCATCGCTCCGCGTCAGAACGGATACAGTGGTGGCGGCGATGAGTAAGACAAGACCTCACCCTTCACCTCCACCTTCTTCCTTGATCACGCCCAAGCCAGTGGGCTTCTGGGCACCAAGAGCCCACCCCAGTCCCAGCCTCTGTCTGGTCACTCAGTTTGGCCGTTCAAAGACAGCTAGCCAACACTCTCTAGCCTAAGGCAAGGCTGGGGAAGGTCTGGCCCTCGAGCTGTATAAGGCCTGAACATCACCGATACCAGGTAACGACATGAGGTGCCCTGGTGGTGTGGTGGTTACACGTGGGGTCCCTTAACCCCAAGGTGAGCAGTTTGAAACCACCACCAGCTAGTCCATGGGAGAAAGACAAGGCTTTCTACTCCTATAGAAAGGTACAGCTTTTTATCGCCTCAGATAAAAAGCTACAGTTTTTTATTGCCTCAGAAACGCACAAGGCCAGTTCTCCCCAGGCAGAGAGAGTGGCTAGGAGCTAGAATGAGCTGAATGACAGGGAGCATTTTGAGTTAACAACACATTCCTCACCGAAGAAAAGCCATTTCAGCCTTCCCATCAGAGATGAGTTCATTAAATGTCGGACCAATTTTAACAGGATCATTTTTATGGGGTTTTGAATGTATTATTAATAGGGAATACATATATCCTATCATTCCATATCAAGCAGAATTGTACAATTACTACCACCATCAGTGTCCAAACATTATTTTCTTTCTGACATCATCTCCCTTTTACACACACATACCCTACCTCCCCCAACCATACCCTCCCCCCAGAAACCCTTATTCTACCTGTCCCTATAGTTTCATCAGGCCTGAGTTTCATATACTGAAAAAGCAGAGAAACATAAAACACAACTTCAAGAGGGTGACCTTCGACTACATGACACCTCTGAGATACACCCTAACATGAACAAACAAAAACAAAACAAAAATACAGGAAATGTTGAAAACCAGAGCAGCTTCAGCATGCATGGGGCAGAGGGAGGGAAGGGGGCATCAACTGACACAAAGTATTTTAATTTCTATGCCTTTGATCTTCTATACTCAGCTCTCCAACGCACTCTGTTTAGTAAGCGCTGTCCTCCCCTCCCTCAGTGAAGGGGAGCAAGCTCACTGGAATCTTGTTCCTATGTGGTTCCCACAAGTGAATCTTGGGTGCCCACTCTCATCCCTCAGCTTCTGCAAACTGGAGTCTCACAAGTGAGGCTCTGATGCTATTCCCTTGTTCCATTTCAGATAGAAGATTTACCCTCTTTCAGTGACTGATGAGGGTGTGCTTCTTCCATGTGGCTGTAGGTGACATCTCCATTAGATGGCTACTTGCTTGGAGACAAACCTTTAAGACCCCAGAGGCTATTTTATCTGATAATCAGGCACCCACTAATTTCTTTGCCACAGTTTACTATCGCACCCCTATCTTCTGTTTTTTTCTTCCTGAGGGTGAGTATCAAGCAGGGCCATGATGTAATAACTAATTGTTCTTACACTGGAGCTAGGACTTAGTGCGAACCCAAAAACCCATTCCTGGATCTATGTTTTTGTTTGTTTTTATCTGCCTTTGGATTCCTTTCAAAACCTCCTTGTTAATTTATGGTTGAGAGTCTTATTGATCATTCCTCTGGAGCATAATGATCTTCTGTTATTATTATCTTTAATTAGCCCCTGATACTAATTTTTTAAAGCCCTGTGAAGAAAGAAATACTAGGCCAATGTAAGCTAACGCCATATCGCAGTACCTGAATTATTCACTTGTACAAAATCAGTCCTTTCATGGCTGGACTATTTACAAAAACAATGGGGGTTGTCAGGGAAATTTACAATAGTCGCTAAGAATGTCAGTCACAGGTTAGCCAGAATAATATATCTCTTAATACCACATCTGTCCACTGACCAACAGTTCAACAATCTCGGCACAGCTGAGTACCACTTCCTCAGACACCATGGATTTTCCGACTTAAGTCCTCAAATTGCAAATGTGCCTGAAGTACAGTGCAGTTCACCTAAGGGCGTTTCGGCATCAGATGTCACTGATGCAGCCTCTGGAGCGTGCTGTGAGCCTGGAGATCCAGGATTGAAGGGCCCAGCATTCCATGGCACCAGGGAGCACCCAAAAGCCCAGGTCCATGCGGCCCTCTCAGTGATACCACCAAAGACACTGCCCTGCCTGGGTCCCCAATAGGATGCTGAGTCATTCTTCCCAACTGAAAGTCAGTCCTCCCTCTCTTACGACCCACAGACATGCATGCGTGCTCCCCCCGATGTGTTCGCTCCCTTTCCCCTCTCCTGATTCGATTTTCCTTTTCAGAATCCCTCTGACAGGACTGTCTACCTGTTCGAGAAGAGCTCATCATAGATTTCCATGGCAGCCGCTCAGTCAGCAACATCCCCCCCCCCCTTGATTTCCAGCTGATGTGAGGTGCCCTGCTTGAAAATACTTATCTAGAGCAGACGGTGTAGGGTGCATTGGCACCGGTCAGGTGCTTTACCAAGACGCTTCACCCTTGGCCAGCAAACTGGATGCCCTACTGGAGCCTGTGTCCATTCTGTTGCTTGTTCCTACAGTGAAGGACTCATCTGTCCTTTTAACTGACCAACTTCTCTCAGTATAAGGTCTTCCAGATCCCTCCATGTCTTGAGGTGTTTCTGAGTTTCATCACTGTTTTTCAGGGATGCGTGGGATTCCACTGTGTGTACCAACCAGAGTTTTTTGGTTGTTTTTTTGTTACGCAATCTTCCACGGATGGAAATTTAGTTTGTTTCCAACTTCTTAACTTGCTATTGTGAACTGTGCTGCAATGAACAAGGGGGAGCCTATGTCTCTTCATGATATCTCTTTCTTATTTCTTTGGAGTATATACCCAGTAATGAAGGTATTGCTGCCTCACATGGTATTCCAATTGTCTCACGGTGGCTCTCAGGGTCAACAATCCCACCAGCAATGGTTAAGAGTTCCAATCTCAGCACACCCTCTCCAACATTTTTTGCTCTCCATTTTTATTTTTTTTTAAAAAACTGGGCTACCGTTATGGGTGTTAGAGGGAATCACATGGCTGTTGGGACTTGCATTTCCCGAATGACTAGTCAACGGGAGCTGTTTCTGTGTTTCTTTGCCATTCGAGAATCATCTAACTGGCTAACTTTTAAGCTGATAATTCCTTATGGCCCTCGAATGAAGCTACGACTGTCCAAATGGCCCCCGGTAGAAAACACAGCTCCCTACCCCTGGCCTGTGGGAAGGGGGTGGTAGTGCTTCAATGTTAACACCCCTGCCTTTCCGGCAGGAGACCCAGGCAGACTCCGTCACAGCCAGTCACCTCAGGTGCCCCCATTGCCTGTGCGTCTCTGGAGGATGCTGACTAGGCTCCTCAGTGCTTCCAATCTGAGAAGCACTAGGAAGAAAGACCTGGCAATTTAATCCTGAGAGCCAGACAACACAAACTCCAGCTTCAAAACCTGTCAAAAGCCAGCCATATTCTGCTTTGTGCCAGGGGGGTCCCTGGGAGTCTGGAGCTGGCCTGATGGTAGCCAATGGTGACCACCACGACTCACACCAACACCCGCTTCCCCTCAGGCAGACCCACCTCCAAGGGCGCTGTCCAGGAAACGGAGTGAAGAAAGTTTTAGCCACTTCGCACACAGAACCTGTATGTCCTCCGTGAAGCTTGAAACAGAGGGCAGTCACCCTAGTGACGTGGGAACCGTGCCATCGGCTTCCTAAGCTGTTCCCACAGTGCCAACAAGGGCGGCCAGGGCTTACGAAACCGCTTCTGGGATCCCAGGAGGAAAGTGGGCTGGTTGCCTTGCATGGGCTTGGCTGAATGGTGTCCCTTCCATGTGGAGCCACTGGACCAGGTGATGACAAGGACCATTAGTCAGCGGTGCCCACACCACACCAGGGGCACACCCGTGAAATACAGTCATGCCCACGTTATCAAAAGCCACAGCCAAGCCGGATATGTGACAGGTCTTGGACACTCCTTGGACCTGTCTGTCTTCAGTAAGAGCCATTCTCTGGCTTCTAATGAAAATGCCAAACTGGCCTCCTCCTTCGGGATGCTGACTCCCAGAGGCCCTGCAGGGCACAGGCGACCTGCCCGTCCCAGTCCCATCCCCCGGCTTCCCAAGGCTGCCAGCTGCTCTCCCGGGGAGTGACAGGAGGCACAGAACAGCCAAGCCTTCAACCCCTGAGCTACAAAGGCTCCAGAGTGAGAATGAGAGCAAAGCATAACAGCACCTGCTGCGGCTGCTCAAGTGCATTCCACATCAAAGCAGCCCCAAAATGCTGCTGGCATTGCCAAGATTGTCCATGTTTATGGGAGCAGACAGTCTCGTCTTCTCGCATCTCTAACCCCTAGATCGGCAGGTGTCTCTGAACTGAGGACCTACCTCAAGTTGAACACCCCAGTATGCACCCCACAAACGCCACCAAGCCCCCTTTGAGTCAATGACAACTCACAGTGTCTCTGGAGAACAGGACAGAGCTGGCCCGGGTGAATTTTCATGACCGTAGCACTCTGCAGGAGTAGGAAGCCCCACCTTTCCCCCTCGGGGGGCCTGGTCATTTCAAACTGCTGACCCTACCGGGGAGCAGCCCAACTTGTGACCACGACACCAGCAGGGCTGCCATTTGGCAGCAGGCTGAGATTTGTGATCAGCAGCCATCCGGCCTCAAAACCTTGCTAGTGGAATTAAGAGATCATGGTATCAGCCCTCTACATCTTACAAGTTTAAGAGGCATAATTGGCACCTTCTCTCATCAATGACACTTTATCCCAACCCATGTCCCCAAACAGAAGTCAGACCTCTTCCTCTGTTACACTCTTCTTCTCGCTGGTTTGCAGCTCACCACTCACAGGCGGTGAAGGAGCAACTTGTTCAATTCGATGCTGAGACTATTCCTTTGGAAATGTGATTTCCCCCCCCGCCCCCTCCACAATATCCCCTTGCTCTATGCAAGAAAGAGAGCAGCTAACGGTCGGTTTGTTACTCACTTAAAATGGGCCAGTTACTGTGGTATGTGCTTTATCTCATATAACCTACCTCGGAAATACTGAAAATTTAGTGATACCATGATCTCAAATGTAAAGCTAGGTTAATTGCCAAAACCAAGTTAAGGAACTTGTTGAAAGTCACCTTGCTAGAAAAGTGACTGTCATTGCTGTGGAGGGAACTCAGGACCCCTGAGGGTGTCAGTGTAGAACTGTGACCCAGTGGCTTATTTGGAGAGGGGTGGGGGGGGGTATGTAAATCACCAAGCCTTTCCCCCAAGGCAGCTCTAGAGAGATGCGAACCACTAACCTTTCAGTCAATGGCTGGAGCACATGATCCACTGAGCACCACCCAAAGACTCCACACCATAGGGCAAGAATTCAAACCAGGGCTTCGCTGCTGACAGAGAATGTGCTTTCCCTTCCCTGTTAGACGGAATCAAAATCTACATTTTAACCGGCAGCCCCACGAGTCTGAGAATTAAGGAACTGCCCCCACACACAAAGACAAACACACACAGACACACACAACTATAATTTATACAACTGGAACAGAGAGGAGGGAGAGAAAGAACATGAAAATCTGTGAATACATTTTCTCTTCTTGGCAGCATTTGCATGAGATGAACACTGCAGGCTGTTAACCGCGGGCCTGTGCTCTTCCTGCTTTTCCTCAACACAGCTGTCCTGGAGACAGGCCTGATTCTGGAGGCTGACTCCGGCTTTGCGAGAGACAGTGGGTTTGACTTCACGCCTGTTTCAAACTCACCACCACCCCGGCATCGATTCTGACTCACAGTGACAGGGCAGGATTTCCAAGTCGGCGACTATTCCATGAGCACAGACAATCTCCTTTTCCTCCCATGAAGCTGCTGGTGCTCCTGAACTGCTGGCCCCGTGGTCATCAGCCCCGCGGCCACCAGGGCTGCTTAGGAAGGGTTCTCACGGTCCTTCCATTTTAACCCCAGGGGGCCCGGTTCTGATCACAGAGCCACCAACCATGGCCCACCTGAGTACAAACGGTAATGCTCTGGGCGGATTGGGGAGGAGAGGGGGGTAATACATTTTAAAGGAGAATGGGACCTGCAGCCTGGTCTTGGGCCACCTGCTCCATGGCGGTTCACAACAGCAGCATGCTGGGTGACCTGCCTTAACCCCCAGAACCGCCTCACGTTATGCTGATGACGATTTAATCATTTTTTAAAGACTGACTTCACCTCATCTGTCACTTCTGGGAAGGTGTGGCATCCCGGGGAATCGCTCAGGGCAGCTGGGGCCAGGGCTCTATCCGCTGCCCCCACCGGACAGCACATGACAAGAGAACCGCTTCTGGAAGTTCTACCACAATGGCAGTTAAGAAGGGGTGCTTAGACCCGCCCCCCTCCCCCATTCCCTCCGGTGGAAATCCTATGGGTGTGTGGTTTTGTTTCTTTTGTTCTGCTCAATAAGGACCCGGTTCTCTTCTCCTTGAGGCACCTGACTGAAGTGTTAGGAAATGGGAGTGCCTCCAGCAGGGCTCACTATCCCAAACTGTGCCACGACAAAGCTGAGTCTTAAAATCGGGAAATGTGAAAAAGAAACCCAGATGCATGCTATCTCAATAAATTATTAATTATTAGTATTATCATCGTTATTATTGCAATATCCATTGGGGGAAGGAGGAAGAAATCCATGTCAGGATGTGAAACAAGCTCACTGAGGTATGCAAAAGCAAACTGCAAACAACATTGCACATCCCTAAACTAAGTATTGCTTACAGGAACAGCCCCCTCTCCCCAAAGGGACCATCAACACAGAAATCACAAGAGGTGGGGGAGGGAGGAAGAACAGAAGAAAAACCAAGGCTGGGTGTTTGTAAACAGTAACTATATATATATATATAAAAAAAAAAAACCATTTATGTCCCTAAATTATTTCTGAAACCACACTCGGCTGGATTACAATGTTGCAATGTCAAAAAGGGAAACTTTCCCAGGGCTGAGTCGATGTTTAACCCGGAGTGATTGGAGGAGCACAGTTAACCACCACCCACAACAACAGGGGGGACAATGAGAAGGCAGCTCCACCCTTCAAAAGTGAATTCGTGTGTGTGTGTGTGTGTGTGTGTGTGTGTGTGTGTGTGTCCCCAACCATCTGCAGGCCCCATCGTTTTATACGGCTAACCCACGTGGCTGCTGGAGCTGGTCGAGCAAGTGGATGATGATTCACCTGGGTCTGAAACATTCAGCAGACGGACTCCCAGGGCTGAAGAACAAAGTGCCTCATGCTCAACAGTGCAGCAGGCAGCACAAGGCACGTGGGGTTCTGCTGCCCTTGAACCCCTTTCTCTCCAGGGTGTGGTGGCCTCCCTGGTCTCCTGGACCCTGTCTGGAGAACCAACTCCCACAAATCCTAGTCTCTGTTGAGCCCCGGAGGGAGCCCTCTCAGAGCTGAGACCCGCTGGCATCATGAAGATCACATTGTAACAATGAATAAAGACCACATTATATACCGAGTGAGAAACAATGATGAATTATTAATCAGCAGATCGCAGGTGATAGATAACACACCAAACACCCACGGCTCCAGGTGGAAACCCCTCCGCCTGTCTCAGCCTCTGTTCCTCTCCGTCCATAACTTCCTTCTCTCCCCCACCACCTGGCAACCCAAACTCTGAGTCTTCTTTAACTCAAGCCAGTGTAGGAATCGCGCCCTGGTCTTTAGTGGCACAGTGGTTACACGATGGGCTGCGAATCACAAGGTCAATAGTTTGAAACCACCAGTAGCTCTCTCCAGGAGAAAAACGTTTTCTATTCCCATAAAGACTTACAGTCTCAGAAATCCACAGGGACAGTTCTCTCCTGTCCTCCTCTAGGGTTGCTGTGTGCGTGAGAGAGAGAGAGAGAGAGAGAGAAAAAGAGAGAGAGAGACTGATTGATTGATTTAGTTATGATTCGAAGGTATCTGTGGGGGGGTCCAAAAAGGTAAGCCTCTCAGCTGAGGGCAAAAAGGTTAAATTTTCAAGTGAGCCCCAAGGTGCCTCCTGAGAAAAGTCTGGCTATTTACTTCCAAAACATCGACCACAGAAAACCCCCGGGAGCTCATTTATACTCTGATGCTCACAGAGTTGCTATGAATCTGTGGCCAGGACAAGTGAAGACAGCTCTTTGTAAACAGCCACATCCTTTAGCATGGTGACCAAAAACATCGTATGCCACTTATCCTCGTGGGATCAATTCCTCTGTGAGAATTCCAATCCGTTTTACATTTCACAGATCAAAGGGAATGCATATTGATGAAATGCAAGTTAATTTCTGCACTGATCCTCTTGACTGCTCTCTCCCTTTGAGATTCAGGGGCCCCGACAGTGGAGTAACTAGTTTTCTGTTGAAGCAGTTATGCCACCAAGACAGAGAGGCAAAAAAAAAAAAAAAAGCTTGCCATAATTCGGAAGCAAATGATAATGTATAAGAAATTTCAAAATAGTTCATTTGCATGTATACTTTACATGGATGATGGTCATCCAGAAATCATTTTTATTAGGGCTTCCACCCCTCTCAGCAGGCTCTTATCCCAAAGAATATGTGTTGAGACTCGTCTCTGCAGTAAATGGCTCCCAGCAAATCCTGTCAGGAAGATTCTTGCTTCTGGTGGCTTCAAAAAAAGATCCTATCAAAAGAGTAGCTTTCAAGTGGATCTGCTGAGCCCATTGAATTCAAGACCCACCCAGTGATCAGCACTCAAAATTACAGAGACTTTTTTGGGGGGATTGTCAGGATCCTAAAAAAGGTACTTTTTGAAAAATTATTACCCATATTGTTATGGGGTTTTTTTAATCACTTTATTGGGACGCTTATAGCTCTTATAACAATCCACACATCAATTGTATCAGGCACATTTATACATATGTTGCCACCATCATTTTCTAAACACCTCCTTTCTATTTGAGCCCTGAAAGGTACTTTTGATATTCTACCTGCAACATTTTGTCAATCCTGTTCAACCTATAGATCCCAATTTGACTGTCATTTCCTCCAGGAAGCCTTCCCTGCTATGGCTCCTTCACATCTGAGTTACAGTCCCTCATTGAGCTCCGGGAGTGGCTTGTTGACTCTCTTCCACCTGAGTGAAGGTGTATATGAAGCAAGGGCCTGGCCTATCCTCTTCCCTGCACCTAAGAGAGACGATCACAAAAGGCAGGTGCTCCATAAATGTTTCCGTGCTCTTCAAGGCTAACTGGGCTCCTCCCTTTGACCTCAGCTCGTCGGGCAAGCGCCTTCCACCTATGGCATGCCTGTAAATCTCTCCCGACAGGCAGTGAGGGAGAACCGCCCCACTGCATTTTCCAGGCAGTGTGCGTCTGGAGAAGCAGATCACCAGGTCCTGCTGGCTGGATGGGTTCAAACAGCCAACCCAGGTTCCTGGCCAGACCTTAACCGTTACACCACCACGGCTCCCTAGGGAGCCGAAATGGACATTCCTTACCGTGATTTTATGGCATTCTGAATATTTCAGAGCCATCACACACCACGTGAAGGTGACTCACCGGCCAGATCAAGGATGGGGAGGAGGGGGTTAGTTCTTCGCAACAGATCTTGGTCACCAAATGGGTAAGAGTGGGAACAACAACACTGAACTCGCGGGGAGGAGAATGCTTCCTCTGGTTTCTAAATGCTCCCAGCCAAAAGTACGGGGGAGTAAGTGGAGTGGACAGAAAACCTTTCTGATGAACAAGGCTTCCCTGCAGAAGCCACCGGTAGGGAGTCAGTCACAAAGTAAATGTTTCTTCAGATTAAAATAGAGGATTCTGCCATCAACAGTGTGCTGCCACCCGGGGCAGTGACCCAAGTGATTCAATATCGGGCCATCTGAAAGTTGACTAGAGTGTGTCCAAGAATTCAAACACAATGAAGCCACGCTGAAAAGGAAAAGGCACAGTGTCTCAGGACCCTACGTCCTGTCCCTCTGACTCCATCGTTCACTGGACTTATTCCACCAGCCTCTCAAGTTCACCGGTGACCTACAAAGGGCCAAGTCTCCGCAGGCCTCCTCTGCTGACCTAGGAGGAGTGCTCTGCCCAGCTGACTCCTCCCTCCTCCCCGCACACGCTCTCTTCACGTGCCTCAGGGCACCACCGGCTCCTGGTTGTCCTCCTACCTGACCTTTGCTGGCTGTTCATTCCCCAGCCTTCAAAACACCTGGCCGGCCCAGATGTCCTCTCTTCTGAGCTGGAGATCTTAACCAGGCTCCTCCCACTCTCCTCCACACCTTAGCAGGGAACCACTCTAAATGCTCAACTCCTCAACAGAAAAGGGCCAGGGGGATCTGCTCAACCTGATTTCCAAGCCCTTGGAAATACACCTGGCGCTTCAGCACACCCAGAGCCAGGTCACCTGGAGCCAGCCACCATCATGCCTCATGGTGTATTTATTCTGAACGAGTCTTCTAGGCCAGCCCCTCCCTGTCCCCTTCAGCTCTGTCCCCACACAATCTGTGAGAGGAGAGTGCGCGCGCTCTCTGATGGAGTGAATTGTGTCAAAAATATGTACTGTTAATCCTCACCTCTGTGCCTGCGGGGGGAACAATCTCATCTGGAAAAGGATTGTCTTTGTCGGGTTCCCAAGGCAGGAGTAAGGTCTATCTTGAGCCACTCTCCTCCTTTGGCGTCTGAAACCAAACCAACCTCACTGGCTTCAAGTCAAGGCCGACGCACAGTGACCCTGTAGAGCCGGGTAGAACTGGCCCTGTGAGTTACCAGGGACCGGAATGCTGGGAGAACAGACTGCCCCATCTTTTCCCCCATGGGGAGGCGCAGCTGGGGGTCAGCAGCCCAACTTGTAAGCATTATGCCACCAGGGCACTGTGGGGTACAAAGGAGATCAAGCTGGCAAGGTGAGAGGGAGAAACGAAGATGCAAAGCCACAGGAAGATCGCCACCCCCACCCCACCCCCGGAATTCCTGGGGTGGTGCAGGGCATAATGCAGTCAGCTGCTAACCAAAGGATTGGAGGTTCAAGTCCCCACAGGGGCACCTCAGAAAGCAGGCCTGCTGATTGACTTCCCAACACTCTGATACTGGAAGTCCTATGGCACACGGCTCAGCGGTGGCACCGCCCGGGCTGGCCAGGAGTTGAGAGCGACTTGAGTCCACTGCAGAAAGGCAACCACTGCCTCCTGTTTCCACTGCTTCTTCTCTGCTCGCACAGCAGTGGCTGGCATGTGGCAGACACTCCCTCCGTCCTTGAAGGAATGTGCACTCCACAGCAGCCCTCCCCAGACTGAGAAGAAATGGCAGTGAAGAAGGCCTGAGCAGGCTGAAGGGACGAAGAGCTGGAGCTAGGGGGCCCTGCCGCATGCCCGTGACACTGTGCTGCTTCTCCCACTCCTCTCCGGAGGCAAAATGAACACGAGATCTCAGGGACATCAAGTAAACGAGGTTAGTATTCAAAAACAAAACAAAATCTCTCAACCAATGAAGCTGCCAGTGGCACAGAGCTCCAGGGAAGGAAGGAGTGATGAGACAAAATTGCAATCCTGTTGTGGTCCGGCAGGTCTCAACCTGTGGGTCGCGACCCCTTTGGGGGTCGAAGAACCCTTTCACAGGGGTCGCCCAATTCATAGCAGTAGCAAAATAACAGTGATGACATAGCAGCGAAAATAATGTTATGGGTGGGGGTCACCACAACATGAGGAACTATATTAAAGGGTTGCAATATTGAGAACCATTGTTAATCTAGCCCATCCTATTAAATACCTGGTCACCGTACTTGAGAGGAATCACAGGAGAGATCACATTTCCTTCCCAGGGTGGGGCGATCAATGATGGATAGGAGATAGGAAGATGGACCCTCTACACCCCTGGCTCACTTCTCACTGCTCTTTCTGCCCACCCAGAGGCACCGGCCATAGGGAACGGCTAGCCGGTGTGTCACCCGGAGCTGCCATCTGGAGAAAGCATGGGGCAAAGCTCTGGGAGTCATTGCACAGTGCCATGCCTATGCCCACATGGCGTCTCCATCTCCCTGCTGGCACACTGTCTCATAGGAACCAAGCCCCCATGCCAGAGCTCAGCATCCCCCCCACCCACCCACCTGCAGAAATCATTGTGGACTTTTGTCACTTCACACCCACATTCCGTCATAGCTTGCATGAGCCTGTTTTCACACAGTCCATGTGCCAGGCTACATGAACCCCCATTCACACACTGGACCATCTACGGCAGCCAGAAGAGATGGGTGCAGGATCTCCTTCAGTGTCTGGATCATGCAGAAGTATCATGCCCAAAGTATCACCTACAAACTAGGACCGTTTTTTAAGGTCAGATGTCTCAGGGACAATGCAAATGAAGGAAAAGGGCAGTGAGGTGGCTGGGTGGACGAAAACGTATTTGGCAACAACACACACCACTTAGAAGGTATGCTCACTCTTCACACCCACAAAACTGCACTTCCTGAGTCAACACACAGTTAGTGGGACTGCCTTGAAGCCGAATCCCACAGCAGCCCCTGCACCATGATGCAGTTCCCATCCCCCCTCATACAAGGACCTCTGCACCGGTTTGAATGCAGGGCTCCCAGATTCCCGTGGGTCTAAGAGTCACTGCCAACAGTGTTTCTGTGGCTTGCAGGACTTAGCAACCCTAGGGGGCAACATGGAACTGCCCCACAGAGTGTCCACGCTTGTATCTTGACGGGAGCAGACTGCCTCATCGCTCTCCTCGGCAGCAGCTGCTGGGTCTGAACTCACTTTTACTGCTTGGTGCTCAGAAACTCCACTTTCTTGTTTGGTTTTTAAATAGATGGAATGCCTGATTGAGATGAAATCCTACTGAAGGCTAAACAAAGATCACCGAAAAGGAATTCAATACGTAACTCACATATGCGTACCAAGAGGTAGGTGTGTGTCTGTGTGTGTTTGTCTTGTACGCGTGCATGCACACACTCTGACAGAGCAAACTAATCTCGAAAAAGTTTGAAATATTTCGCTTATCTTTGCAGGTTGTGCTTTGGCACAACCTTGAACAGGAGAAGATGACGTGAAGAACTGAGAGAAGATTTTTAAGACTGGTTCTCAAAGAAAGACGGAACGTGCCAAGACCTAGAGTCAGAAAGCCAAAGGACACATCTTGCTGGGCTGAAGTGACAGGGACTTGACATCCTTACTGATGAAGGTCAGAGACTACGGCCTTCAGTTTGGGTTGAGGGCTCACCATGGGGGAAAACAAGAATCCTCACAACTGAGCCGAGAAGCAACATCACAATCAATGCGGGGAAGACTGACACAATCAAGGATCTTGTGGTATTTGCCTTCAGAATCAACACCCCGGAAGACAGCTGTCAAGAGACCAAATGATTGTACTGCACGGGGCAAATCTGCCATTTATTGTAAGCTTTAAAAGGCAAAGAGGTCACCTCCAGGATGAAGGTGCCCTTACCTCAAGCACAGGTGTTTCCAATCCCCATATATGTGTGCAAAGACCGGACGATGGATAATGAAGACCATCCAGAGCTCACCAGTTTGAATTAGAACGTTGGCAAAGAATTATGAAAATATGGGGTCCTGCCAGGAGACCAGAAAAATCGCTCTTGGAAGAAGTATAGCCACAGAAGGCTTCCTTGAAGGGGGAATGGTGAGACACACGAAGAGCAAGGGCCAATCCCTGCAGAAGGACATCACGTTTGCAAAGCACGAGCGTCAACAAAAAGAGGAAGGCCCTGAACAAGATGGACTGACGCAGTGTCTGCAAGCGCGGGTCCACACGCCGCAATGACTGGAACTGACACAGGATCAGGCGGCGTTGTCCTCTTTCTACACAGGGTCACTCGCTCGGAATTGAACCGGACTTGATAGCACCTGGCGCCAACAGCAACAAGGACTGCTACATTTTGAAGTTCAAACGCGCGAGCTAATGTTTGATTTGGTTGATGTTCTTCAGCCCAGGAAACGGACAGCGTCGTGAATCTAACTGGACCCTGAGAAATTCAGAAAGCACACCCTCCTCTAAGTCATACACAGTGGGAAATAGCTCTTTTCAGGAACCAATACTACACACCTGAGGCCAACCAACACAACTAGGATAAACCAAGTTCCTGTCTTACCCTCCACCGTGAGGGCCCAGCAGTCCACTGGGTCCATCTGGACATCAGTATTCTGGGCCTAGCAAGACCAGCATGGAATGACACATGGCAAATTCACAAATATTAGAATCTCTATACCTGGAGATTATAGGTAACTGATACATTCTGTTTTGGAAGAAGCATGGCCAGGGTGGTGCTTCTTAAAAGCAAAGTTGGCAAGACTCTGTCTTAGATACTGTGGACAGGAGAAACCCTTCCCTGTAGAAGAGCTTGGTGAAGCTGAAGGGCAGTGAAAGAGAGGAAGGCCTTGAAGGAGGGAGCCTGATACCCTGGCTTCAACAATGAGCTCAAGCATAAGGACAACTGTGACAATGGCACGGGCTCGGAGGGTGGGGGGTTGTTCTACTGTGGACAGGGTCCGGGTGAATTGGAGCCAAGTCAATGCCACGTAACAGCAAGGGCACCCGTGCTTCCAACAAGGGCCACTCAAACAGATGTCCTCAGGGACCATCGCAAATTGCCCCCAGATAGGTTTTGTTGTGGGTCAGAATGGACGCCACAGCAGCGTGTGTTGGGTTGGTTTGTCTTGCTTGGGGGCTGCATGAGAAACGACAGGCAGTTTTCTGAACACTGGAAGATGCCACATTGAAATGCAAATTTCCAGCTCCATTGGAAAACCACAACAGAAAGACTGACATCAGGGGACCCAGGAACTACTCAGCAGAAACCCAGCACACTAAGCATATCTCCGTGTTTATCCCACTGCTCCCTTTACCGCCCCCCCTCCCCCGCCCCTCCTGTTCCCAACCTTTCCACTTCTGGTTTCGTGGGCCTAGCCTGGTGGTGTAACCGCTATGATTTGGACTGCCAACCACGGGTCAGCGGTTCGAAACCACCGGCCGCTCCACAGGAGAAAAGAGGAGGCTTTCTCCTCCCGTCAAGAGTCAGTCTCAGATACCCACAGGAGCAGTTTCTACCCCGTCCGACAGGGTTGCTCGGTGCTGGAATGGACTCAGCGGCAGGGAGTCTTTTGGAGCCTCTATGAGGATCTGACTCTGTAACCCCTGAGCAAGCTCTGATGGTACCGTGGGATAGGTACTGAGCTGCTGACTTCAAGGTCATAGGTTCAAACCCACCAGTCACTCAGAGGGAGAAATGTGAGGCAGTCTGCTCCCATAAAGATTTAGTCAAAGAAGCTCTTTGGGTTTTCAAGCTTCAATCTTCCATCACCATCCCGGCCCATCACACACACAAACACACACACGCACACACACACACATTTTAATTCTGGACTCTGTTGACCGTATGCCAGATGCAGATGCTCACAAGGGGCCGTGATGACAGAGAAACTTCCCTCCTTCTGAACATGGAGGGCTTGAAGCAGGAGGAGATACATACTACTCCTCTATTCAGAGATCTGACAGGGGGCACACAAATCCCTCCAGGCCCGTGCAGCAGCCCCTCCCATGTTTTCCTGGGGTTGTAGTCACAGCGTGACAAGAAGAAAAGGCCCTCCCTCTCTGTGGGGTGGGCCAGCAAGAGAGCTGTCAGGGGGTAACAACAGCCCTGCCTCCCCCTGCCCACTCCATGAACAGACACTCCCAGAACCAGGTGCGCTCCCTGTCTACCTCACTCTGTGAACACCACAGCCAGCTCTCCTTCGTACTCCATCAGAGGCCCTGGGTGAAAACCAGCTGTGCAGAGGGATGTGCACAGGGTCTGACTTGGCTCATTTCTCTCCTCCGTTTCCTGTTAGTGGTACGGTCTGTTAGTGGTATGGTCCAGGGCTTCTCAAACTTACGCCACCAGTGGCAGAAACACCTGAGGAACTCGCTAAACACAGGCTCCCATACCACCACCCCAGAGTTTCCGATTCCCTGGTCCAAGGAGGGGGTCCCACTAAGCACATTTCTGCCCCAGCAGTGCTGAGAAAAGAAATTCAAGAAGACCGGTGGCGATTTGTTGGGTGGCCCCCAATGAAGGAGCCTGGGTAAGAGAAGCTTGACAATTCGGTTGTAAAAGTCCAGGAGGCTGGGCCAGTGTCCTGGTGTTCTTGTTGGGTGCTGCTGAGGCACAGAGAATCCAGGTGCCAGAGGCAATTAGTCCCATGGAATTGGAAGGAGAGCTTTATGGAGGCAGGGCCGCTGGGCAGGGTCGAACCGCCAACCCATTGGTTCCCAGCCGAGCACTCAGCCTTTCCACTTTCAGCAGGGCCAAGAGCTGCTTCTAATCCAACCATCCACACGGAGAACCGAGCTGGGTTTTCAAAGACCCGGGTACCTCCCAGGGCTTTGGGGTCAACGGAGGTGTGCCCCTAGATGCTGCTCTCGGGGGCCATCTGCTTGGAGCTTGATGGAGACGCCCGTGGGAAGCCATGCTAAGAAGGTGCTGGTAATTTCACATGACACACGGAGGCCGGGCAAGGGACTGACTCCATTTCAAAGATTCTACGGCAGCTAAGATTTCGGCCTCTCTTTCAGACACTGCGATAGGAAATCACTCTGAGAGCCTAATAGGCAACTGGATGGAGGACAGGGACACACACACACACAC
>PVJH01018319.1:0-45514 GCA_004026705.1 Nesogale talazaci | reverse complement strand
TTGGCTTTCAGTCATCACTATGCAGGGAATGGATTTCAAATGGGAAGTTCAATTAAAGTGTTTTTATGTAACAAAGCTCTATTTATTTAATACGTTTAAATGCACTACCTTGTCAAGAACTGCTACCCAATCTATACCACTTTGTCTCTTCAAGAATGTCATTCATATCACATATACCTTAACAGCTTCTTACAGGCTTCTTATTACTGATTAGTTCTGCACGTGCCTTTATAATCCTTTTCACTTTAGTCATTTGTATTCAGCATAGGCAAGGTCAATTAACTCAGAAAATTGGGTTATCGACAGAATGAATTTTGGCAAACAAGGCTGAGTCTACACTTCCTGGGGTGAATTTCCATCTGCAGGGCAACGAGACGCAAGCAGATCTAAGCTGCGAGTACACCTCACAGAGTCAGAGGATTCCACAGCAGGCAGGGATCGTGAGTACACTGAGGCCTGGGGAGGCCAGTCTTGCCCAGGACAGCAGTGGACCAGCTGGACCAATGGTCACATGCTGGCTAAAGAGCCCAGGATCCAGGCCAGGGCAGTGGGGTTCCCACTGGGGCTCTTCCACAGATGGGCCGTGTGATCGCCAGAAAGTTATTTACTCCCTGGGCCTCAGTTTCCACATTATAACATGGAGAGAATAACATTACCTGCCTTGCTGGACTGTGGGGAGGCTTGACCAGCACTTACAGGAGGAAGCCCTCCACAGAGGGCAGAGGAGAGGAAGACAGTAAGTAGGGCCATGCCCTTCCTACTATGTATCTGGAGAACAAAGCCTTCTAAAGAGTATCCGCTGTCAATTTACTATGGAAGGAAAATAATACAGAACAGTCTCTTACAATGATTTTTAATTAACTCACAATCTGAAGAGGGAATGAATGACAGCGAGAAATTGCTCAGCGCATTGCCTCAATTCCACATTACAATTTCAAACTGTACAATATTTGAAATCACACATCCCTATTCTGTCTTTATCATAAACTGGCTGTCGTAGTAAAATGACTCTGAAACAATACTAGCGAATGAACATTTGCTGAAATAGGACAGTAGGGAAACATATGTGCAAAAGGGTCAGACTCGCTTTTCTCCTCCTGCCCAGGTACTTTCTTCCTTTAACAAATAGCTCCTGAGCAGCTGCACTGTTCCAGAACCAGAGCTGTGTGCGGAGGGACACAAAGTTGCATACAACACCACCCCCGCCCTGGTGTGGACAGTGAGTCCGTTCTAACTTATGGCCACCCTACACAGCAGGAGAAAACTGCCCCCGTGCGTTTGTGAGACTGTAACTCTTTACAGGGGCAGGAAGCCCCATCGGCCTCCCGTGGAGCAGGTGGTGTTTCGGAGTGCCGACCTTGCAGTGAATGGCCCAACATGTGAACCACGATACCACCAGGCCCCTGGATTACAAAACAGCCGGTAACGAGAACAAGTAGGAAGCTGTCAGTCAGGCTCGAGAGACCAGAGGACCATGGGAGCTGCATTCTGAATTAAGACAGCAGAGGGAAGGGGCGAGGTGGGGATGAGAGAAGCCCAGGGCACTGAATTCCGGGCTGAGGGACCACAGGTGTCGGGGCCCAGAGGTGGTGTGCCTCATCAGAAGGATGCGATGCCAGGGTCTGAAGCGTCATTGCTGCTCTTCTGTTATGTCCTGGAGCCGTGCTCATCACTAGGCTTTTTACCCCTCCCACAACGATAATGGCGCTGCCTCGGGCACTTTTAGACTCCACTAGTTTATACTTCTCTGAAATTTCCGAGAGAACGAATTCACCGTTCACTTTCCTCTGATTAACTATAAAAACGAGGTGCACTGGGGGGTGCAGCAGGAGACACAATGGGTGCTACCTGGGACAGCGGCGGTGCAAACCCACCCGCCAGCTGCTCAAGTGGAGCCGGTTGTGGGCTTCCCTGCAGACTGACAGCACGGGAAGCCTGTTCGACTCCGACATTGCAGGCGCTGTGAGGGAGCATCGGACTCTAGGGCTGCGGCTTTGCACTCTTTGGCTTTATTCTAACTTTGAGCCCATGGTCCTACCTCACCCCCACCCCCCGCCCCCTTTCAAAAGCACAGTCAAGGAGGCCCCGTGGCAGAGCGGGTTCTATGCGGGGCTGTTGGTCACACAGAGCAGATCCAACTCGAGAGCCAGAGGACAAGGAACATGTGCTTACCAATCATGTCCTCCAAGGAAAGGTCCGGGAGTTTGTTCTGCTGCGCGCCAACAGGAATCCCACAGAAAGACACTGGGGAGTACAGGGGGGACACGCCGGAGCTGCTGCAGAGACAAACGACCAGTTGCGTTTACAGACGCACATACCACACTGAGAGCCAAATCCCAAGGCTGGCACCCTGTCTACCTGGACAGTCCCGGTCACCTCACCCCAAGGGAGAACAGCCTCCAAACAAATTCTCTAATCACCTACAGCTGTAGTCCAGGGGTCCCCAAACTACAGCCCATGGGCCACAGGCAGCCTGCTGAGGACATTTATTGGGCTCGCCGGGTATTTTTACCACTGTTGCTGCTGTCCTGCTGAGCAGCCGACTCATCCTGCAGTGGATATGCTCATAATTTTTGTGTTGTTTTTTTTTTTTTAACTAAAGTCCGGCCCTCCCACGGTGTGCGCGACAGTGAACTGGTCCCCCATTTACACCCCTACTGTAGTCAGATGGAAAGGAAGTTACTTTTACCGGAGTAAGTCCCTGCCCCACTAAAGGCTCGCTCACCTGCTGCGGAAGCCTCGGCTACACACAGCCGACTTCAGCTCCCAGATCATGACCCTCCCGTCGCTCACGATGAGGGCGGCCGCGTTCTCGTTGACCGGGCAGCACACCATGCTGAACGGGCGGACGGTCTTGGTCACCCTGATGGCATCACACTGGCTGCGGAGGTCGTAGGTCAGCTCCTGAACGGGATCTGGATCTTAATGTAAGTGTTTTCTTTTAGTATCAACACCACACACCTTTCTGCTGCCATTCTGACAGACCCACAGCTTTCAGAAAGGAAAACCACTCTGTAGCTTTCATCAAAGCAGTCTGTCAGGTGAGGCTTGACTTTACGATGATTACTGAATTCTTCACAGCTCCCCAAATGACTGTGCACCCCATTGACAACTGTGCTGGGCAGCTTGCGTGGGCTGCTTTCCACGTGAAGGTCAGCCATAGAGAAAGTGCCCGCGCGGCAGATGGCAGCACGCCAAGACTGCCAGCAGCTGAGCTGGTCGGTCTGTGGGCAAAGCCTAACAGAGGATATGTGAGGGAGCTACTCTGCCCTTAGAGAGAGCACCATTCACCAACAGCACTCCTATCCTCCCGAGAGGCGCCATTAACTGGTGACAGAGGCCTTAGGGACTCCCTGTGACATTATAACACAGACTGGGTGGATCTCAGGGTGGAGTCATCCCCCTCCCCCCCCCCAACTCAAGCAGCTAAAAAATATCGCATTCTTTGAAATAGAGGCTAAGTCCTGGTTGGATTATGCATTACGTATCCGACGGGTGACCCAAAGGTCAGCAGTTCAAACCCACCAGCCGCTTCACAGGGGACCGATGAAACCTTCTATTCCCATAAAGATCTAGTCTTGGAAGCCCACAGGTGTTCTGGGTTTTGGTTCTATGGATCACGTCATCGAGTCAATTCTGAATCAGTGACCCCAGAGGACAAGGATAGAAGTACCCTTGTGGGTTTCTGGGAATATCCATCTTTGTAGGAACAGAAAGCCTCACTGTTCTTCCTGGGAAGTGGGGTGGCTGGTGGCTTCACACTCCCCGCCTTGAGGTTTGCCCACTCAAACACGTAGGTCATCGCTCCACCGGTGCTCCTTGCTATGGAGGGGAGGGGCATTGTCAAGAGACCAAGAAATCAAGAAGCCCTGGACTCATCCATCCCTCACGCCTCTTACTGAAACCACTTCTTGCACTTTCTCGAGGCAAGGACAATCCTCCGATCTGGGGATGGACTGGCATTTGTTCACCACAACAACCACTGTCCAGTAAGTCCAAAGGAAGACGTGGAACGGAGGACACTATGCACTCACCCGGCTCCTCACTGCCAGCGCTGTAGATGCTGTTATAGGATCTTCGAACGCGCAAGGTGATACAGCCGTTTTCATGCAGGCAAAACAGACCGTCACGCTGAAAGCAGGGTATGACCTGCAAGACGGACAACAGGTTTAGTTCTACAAACACGTTAGATGGGTGGGGCACTCACACGACAATAGCACAGACACATCACTAGACGACAGTGGGAAAACACACAGCACTCTATGCGAACAAGTCTTTAAAAATCCGTGTGACCCCCCCCCCCCGCCCACCCCATCCTCCAAAATCCGTGTGGTGACTCCAAACGTTGTCTTTATTGATGTCACTTCAGCTGCTCCAGATGAATCCGAAAAAAATTTCAGGGCAGATCAAAGTGATCAGAAGCACAGAAAAATGAGGACTTACAATCACAGTGTAGGAACACAGTATAGAACTGAGGAATTTTGAAAGACTGTGGCTCTATTTTAATGCCTGGCTCTTAGGGCTGTCACCTGCCCAGAGGGTACCTGTAGAAATGGCACTCCTGTCCGTTCGATGGCGACGACCCCCACCGTCTGATTCACCTCCAGGTCCAGGATTAAAATCTCCCGGGGGTAGAGCAGCAACATGTGGTTCCTCTTGGAAGGCAGGTAGGCCAGCTGAAGGCAATCGTTGAGCGCGACAAACTCGGGGCTGGAGAGAGCAGAGACACCCCGAGGACCGTGAGACGAGCCCAGGGCAGTGGCTCCAAGAGGAAGAGCTAACCCAGCCTACGATTTTGGACTTCCCACAGGGGAGAACTGTCAGTGAGAAGGTATACCTCCTTTCTGAAACGGCCAGCGTGGCTAGCAGCCGACCTGCTCGATCCCAGGATGGCAAAGAGTGCCTGACTGCAGGACCAACTTCCCTGTTCTGTTTCTGAGGAGCTGACAGTAAAGCCAGTAAGCAGGCTGTCTGTGGTGGGCAAGGGGGCGGAACAAGCTTATGCGTGCGCATCGCACTAGAAACGAACCCACCTGGGCTTCTCTTGGGTGATTAGAACTTTCACTTTATTCAGTGCCTTCTTGGCACCGGTGGCTGCGGCCAGCTTGGCGTGTGCCGGGCTCGAATGCGGGCTGGAGATGTACACTTTCTTCCCAGGCCCGGAGGGCGGCTTGGACGGAGAGAAGTCGGAAATGAATATAATCCCCTCGCTGGTAAGCACTGGCTTGAAGGAAACGAGGCGCTGGTTAAAGTTTGATCCAGTTTAACAAGAAAGCCCACTCCAACACGATTTAGAGAGCAAGGCAGTAGCCACTGGAAGACGGAGCAGGCGGTGTGGGGCTGCCCACGCCTGCAGGAGTGCACTCTGGGTGAAACGGACAGAGGCGGGCGGTTCACTACAACTCATCAAAGGGCCCCAAGCTGGCCATTGCCAGCGACTGTTGATACTAAGAAGATACCAGAAGGCTCCTGGCAGAACCAACAAATGTTTGTTCTTCTGCATAAATTCCATGCACAAGCTTTTATTAAAAAACCTGATCTCCCCACAGAGTTGACAGTTGAAATCCAGCAGCAGCTCTCCAGGAGCAAGGCTGGGCCTTCCTACTCCCACCAGGGCAGTGATGTCACAAACAACAACAACAACAAAAGCCTGTTCTCGTTGCATCAATGACTCTTTACAATTAAAAAAAAAAAAGGCCTACACAGACGAGGCTCAGCATAGTGGTTAGCAGAGTTCAAATATTTGATTTGTGAGCCTCCTTTTCTATGATTATTGTGACTATGAAGTCTACAGACACTTTTCTCCCCCACCTTCTTCACATCAAATTAAATGTTAGAATGTGTAAAGAGTAACTTCCTCCATTCCTAATTAGGGCATGGGTCGAGGGGCAATGATGGCTTAGACTACGAAGAGAAGTCAAAAAGTATGGATACAGCGGTTCCGGTTCACTCATTCACGTGTCTAATCCACATAAAATATGTTTGCCCAAGTCTCTGGTCACCCATGGATGGCTGCAGACAAGTCCTCCCGGTGATACACTTGTCCAGACTCGTCAGGGTGCTTAGAACAAAACGACGGTGCTCTCTGTGCCGCGGTACAGATAGTCTCATGTCTGTACTGAGGACACTGTCCCAAGTCCCTGAAGCTTGGCAACAGGTGTGCTGGCGGGCTGTCCCACAGCACAGAGGGTTTCAGCTGGCGCAGGCATTTTAAGGAAAATTGGGAAGACTACAAAGTCAAGTTGAGGAAGGGAAGATTGCCAACCTCGAGAAGGAAGGCATTTGGGCCGAAGTCCAGAAACAAACGGGCAAAGACCTCCCAATGACGGCTGACACACTAGCTCCTGGAGCCAGGATCTTAGATGGCTTTGCTTTTTCCATTGGGGGACACTTCAGCTTTGGAAAGCGTTCAGCTCATGGGGATGAAAGTTTAGTTCAGCTAGCTCAAAGAGCTGACCTTCCCTAAGTCTTTGAAGCAAGACAGAAGCTAATGAGTAGGAAGTGCGGAATGAACTGTCACGGGGTGGTGGGAGTGGTGGTGGTGGTGTTGGGTTTACAGTATAATTTGGAGAACAAAGTCCAATCAAAACAGAGGCTGTAGAGGGACCCGCAATGTCAGTCAAGTTCAAGGCAGAGAGGTCGGCTCAGAGGATGAAGGCAATTGTTTCGGTGAGATTTTGAAGAGGTCATCTTGGAAAGATGTTCTCAAAGGACACTGGATGCTCGAGGGAGCCTATCAGGAAGAAGTCTCGCTCATCACACAAGGCACCAGCTCATTTTCTGAGGGGGTAAGGGCTCTCCTGACACTTACTGGGAGAGCTCACCCCACCCCACCCCCTGTAGCCCTGCTCTTGCCCCTTCTGGATTTTGTCTCCCCAAAATGCAGAGAACATTGGCAAGGACCAGACTGTAAACCCTCGAGGATGCCAACAGGGTTGCTTCTGACATGATGGCAGGGGAAGGACCCAGAGTTCTTTGGGGAAGGAGACGCTGTCTACACAGTGGGGACCCAGATGGAGGTCATGTCCTAAACCAGCGCTTCGCATTTAGGCATTTTTGTTATTTAGTAAGGGTTTCTACGACTATGTAGCAAAACTTTGAATTATAACCAAAATATTATAACCTCATGTAACCACCAAAATACTCAGGGTGGCCAGCACTGCCCCATACTCAGCAACGTATGCCCCTCCTTTCTGTCACCCTAACTTCATGAAGGCAGGCTCTCATCCTGAGCAGTGCCTGGTGCCTGGTAGAGGCTCGAGAACTTGCTGCTGGAGGACTGAACTGACCCCAAACAGCTTTGCCACAAAAATAACTTGCTACAACAAGTCTGACTTGTAGATCAGTAGCTGAGCAAGACATCAAAAGCACATGGTGAAAAGGCGCCTCCCCAAGAAAAACTCCCGTGGTCTGGTTCTGCTCCTTCCACACGTCAGATTTCACCCCGCACACCTGGCGTACAGGAGATTAGCTTTTCTGGAAAGGAAGTCGTTCCCTTGGACATAACTAAATAAAATTCTTGACTCAAGTTCTTTGTTTTTGTTTTTGTTTTTGTTTTTGGGGGGCGGGGGGCATCACTACCCTCTGGTGGTCGTGGGAGCTACCCAGCCTTGCTCCTGGAGAGCTGCTGCTGGTTTTGAACCGCCAAGCCCGTGGGCCACAGACCCGCACTCAACCACTACGCCACTGGGGCTCAGCCGACTCAAGTTCTTGAGGCGTTCCAAGGAAGACCACTTCGCTGATGCCTGATGGCCACCAGCACAGCTACTCTCCCCCCCAGGATTAGCCGAATCCTACTTACAAATTCCATCGCGTGACGGTGAGGCTTGCTGACTTAAATTTCTAACTACCAAAAGCCAGATGGCACAGTCTACAGGTCCGTGTCCATCAGAAGCGACTCCTAGTGGCATTAGAGGACACAATGGACCTGCCTTTGTGGTCTTCCCAGTCTATAAGTCTTTGTGTGCGTGCGCGCGCGCGCGTGTGTGTGTGTGTGTGTGTGTGTGTGTGTGGCATCACTGCTCTTTGGTGGTGGGAGTAGGAGGCCCAGCCTTGCTGCTGGATTTGAACCTAAAACTCAGTGGGCCACAGTCCCGCGCACAACCACTACGCCACCGGGGCTCAACTCAGTCTGTAAGTCATTACAGGAGTAGAAAGCCGCACTCTTCCCCCTCAGAGTGGCCTGTGGTTTCACACTGAGTCAGCATCGACTCGATGGCAGAGTTTAGTTTTTCGCTTATCAGGAACTGGGATCTAAAGGCCTGATGGACTTTTCCTCTTCTCTGCTGTGTTACTGTGACAGGACCGTACCGTGCACCACAGCAATGAAATGCTACACGCCCTTTACTCCACACCAGTAGTTACTACTCACGTGTTAAGTGCGAGGGGTCGAAAGGATCAAAGGAAAATGAGAGGATGTTGTCTGCATAGCTCTTCTTCCACAGCTTGGTGGCTGTGTCTGCGTTCCACAGCACGATGTAGTTTGGCGGGTGGATGGCGAGCAGTAAATCCCGGGAGGCATCTTGATTCCACAGCCACTGCAGGTCTGCAGAGACCAAGTGACGCCGCAGGTCATACTCAGAAGCCACGGCAAGGAGCGCTTTGCCAACTCACCCCTCAGGGCCAGGGCTCTAAAGTAGAGCCCTCCAAATCTTACCCTCCCCCAAATGCAATGGGTGTGTGCATGTGCAGACTGTACCAGAAAGGTTAAGAATACGTAAGAATAAGCTGATCGGCTGTCTGGCTAAAATCTCAAGTTTGAATTTTTCAGGCCATCTGAAACATGACTTCAAAGAAAACTGAAAGAGCAATCTCCCTTCACAACTACGTAAAATGCTATAAAATCAACATATCACAGCCTCTAAGTCATGCTTCTATGGCATTAGCTAATGGAACTCTGAAGATGCTTCATGAGCTTTCTTGAGGGCATGATAAAGATCTATCAAGGTATCAAGTATGTATTACGTACTCAATAAATATCTCCTTCGTGACTAAGGAAAAGTCACTCAGTCAAACCCTGGAATCTGAAAATTTGGAAACTGGTTGTGGTGTGGCTGAACTGTTGAATTGTAATTTATGTGAATTATATGCCAATAAAACTTTTTTTTGGGGGGGAAAAAAAGACGATCCTGCTTTTAGGTGAGTACCATATACACACCAGCACACAAACACTCAATCTCTATCAAATCTCTATAGAAGCGAGAACCCAGTTCGGATCATCTCAGTGGAAGCAAGCACCCAGGGTCCATTCAAATGAGCTGCTCAGCCAGCTGTCCTGCTGACAGCCTGGGCTGGGACACGATGTGCAATGGCTTTATTGTTGAGCTGAGACCTGAGCAACTAGGACCACACGTGTGCTGGGCAAGAAAAGAAAGCGAGATTCAGGTCAGAAGAACAGGTCCAGCACCAGCACCAAGGACTGGCAGGGGGTTCACTGGGGGAGCAGGTGAGCAGCTCCCAGGGTTACGTGGCAAAAGCACCAGGCAGAGCAGACTTCCCTCACCCTGGACAGGCTTCACGTGCTCTTGGATCTCACACTGAGCCACTCCCGCCGCCACGTCCCACACGATGATCTTCCCGTTGACATCGGCGGAAGCTAAGCGCAAGGAATAGGGTGAGCCAATGTTATGGTGGTAATTCTCCCTGGCCCACTTAACCTAGCAGCAAGAAGAAATGGGGTCAAGTAAATACTAGCATGAGAGAAAGCAAACAAAATTTCCACAAAACAATGAGCCCCTAAGAAGTACATTTGAATTATAAGAGAATTAATAAGAAATGGACAGGAAATGGTTACCATTAGAAAAAGTCACACATTTTTGTTATTTATGATAATATATATTTAATGTAAGAGTTGAAAGGCTTTAAAACATCCATGAAAATGGTACCTGGTTTTAATAATGAGATGCAAGTTAAAAATCATGCAACTCCATAGAAATTCATTTTTTTCTATAGTGTATTTATTATACACAAAGCAAACCCACTACAAGAGAGTCAAATGAAAGCTTCTATCAAACCTTACAGTAATAAGCAGAACGGCTCCACAGCGTTTGCTGGGCTGTAAGCCTTTTCCTTTGGGTTTCTGAGACTGAAAATCTTTATAGGAACAGAAAGTCTCATCTTTCCCTCGAGGATCATTGTTGTGTTCGAACTAGGGATCTTGTGGTTAGCACCCCAATGAGTAGCCTATCACTCTACCAGGGCTTCCATTCCACCCTCGTTGCTGCCTGGTGGCCTCAAGTCAGTTCCGACTCACAGTGAACCAACATACGATAGAATGAAATACTGCCAGGTAGTCAGTTCCGACTCACAGTGAACCAACATACGATAGAATGAAATACTGCCAGGTCCTGCTCCGTCCTCTGTTGTGAGGTTTACACCCATTGTTGCAGCCACTGTGTTAACCCTTCGCTCCACGGGTCCTTCTCTTTTTCCCTGTGCTTCCACTCTACCAAGCACGATGCCCTCCAGGGACTGCTCTCTCTGAATAACATGTTCCAAGCACATAAGATGAAGACGCCTCATCCGTGCTTCTAAGGAGCATTCAAGCTGTATTTCTTCCATGACAGATTTATTTGTTCTTTTGGCAGTCCGTGGTATTTTCTATATCCTTTATCAGTACCACAAATCAAATGCATCAATTCTCAGGTCTTCCTGAATGTCCAACTTTCACATGCATTCGAGAAATTGAAAATACCATGGCTTTGGCTAAGCCCACATCACTCAAATTAACCTCCTTGTTCTTCAATTCTTTTGTGTGTGTGTGGGCATCACTGCCTCTGGTGGTCGTAGACGCTACCCAGCCGCCGCTGGATTTGAACCGCCAAGCCTGCGGGCTGCAGTTGTGCACTCAACCACTTATGCCACCGGTGCTCAACCCTCTTCAATTCTTTAGTAACGAGGTTTTACACAGACTCACCCAACGCAATGGATCCTTTGATCTCCTGATGACTGCTTCCATGAACACTGATTGTGCATCCAGGAAAATGAAATCCCTGACAACTTCAAGGTTTTCTGTTTATCGCGTTACTATTGGCGCGGTTGTGAGAATTTTGGTTTCCTGTACCTTAAGTTGTAGACCACACCGAAGGCTGCCATTTCTGATCTTGATCAGCCAGGACTTGAGTACTCCTCACATGCTCCAAGGCCTCTTCACTTTCACATGAAGGCCTGTCATGTGCACTTTGCAGGTTGTTAAAAAGTCTTCCTCCAATCCTGATGCAGCGAGCTTCTTGACACAGCGAAGCTTCACTGATGATTTGTTCAGCATACAAGCTGAATAAGGATGGTGAAAGGATGCACACTTTCCCTGATTTTAAACTATACATTACTCCCTTGTTCTGTTTAAAACCATGTGATAGTCCCTTGATCTGCCTCGGTCTAGGTTGTACACGAGCACAATGCAACATAACGGAATTCCCATTCTTCTCAATGCTATTCATAGCTGGCTATGACTTATATCCTAGCGACTGTCTCTGAACAGTGGGAAAAAAACATAAGCAAACATTGTACTGGTATTGTCTTTAGCCACGATCCATCTGACATCAGCAAGGATATCCATTGCTATCTACCACCTTTTTCGAATCCTCTAATTTCTAGCAGCTCCTGGTCAATGTTCTATTGCAACCATTGCTGAATGCTTTTTCAGAAAAATTTTTCTTGCATATTTTTATTAGAATCCGTTGATAATGTGACCACTCTGTTGGCTCACCTTTCTTTGAAGGGGGTAGAAATATGGATCTTTTCCAATAGGTTGGTCGGATACTGGTCTTGCATATTTCTTAACATAAGTGGTGAATGATTTCAGTGCTTCATCAGCTTGTTGACACATTTCTATTAGTATTCCAGCAATTCCTGGCGCCTTTAGATTAATGCCTTCTGTGCATCTTGAACATCTTCCTTCAGTACCACTGATTCTTGATCATGTTACCTCTTGAAATGTAGACTAATTACTTTTGGTACAGGGGACTCTATATTCTTTCCATCTGGTTTTGGTGCTTCCCAGCATTCAATATTTTGCCCATAGAATCCTTTATCATTGCAACTCAAGGCATGGATTTTTTCTTTAGTTTTTTTTTTTTAGTTGAAGATAATGCTGCGTGCATCTATTGCATTATAGTAGTACCCATTTTGTCATCTTGAGTTGCTCTTTGAAATCTTCTATTCGGCTTTTATTTCATCATTACTTTCACTTGCTTTAACCACTCTCTGATTAAGAGCAAGTATCAGAGTCTCCTCTGACTTCAACTTGGGTATTTTCTTTCTTTCTTGTTTTGCTTTCTTCGTGAATGATATTCTTTGTTGTTGCTGTTGCTGTTTTTTGGGGGGGGGGGGGCATCACTGCCTCTGGTGGTCGTGGGCGCTACCCAGTGCTGCTCCTGAGAGCCGCAGCTGGATTTGAAGCACAAGCCCGCGGGCCACAGTCCCGCACTCAACCACTTACGCCACCGGGGGTGGGGTGGGGGTGGGGCTCAGCCTGTGAATGACATTCTTGATGTCAGCCCATCAGTCGTTAGACCTTCGGTCATTAATGTTCATGAGTCACATTATTCTCGAGATGTTCTTGAAATTCAGGTGGGATATATCAAGGTTGTATTCTAGCTCTCATAAGTTTGTTTTAATTTTCTTCAGAGGTGATGAAGCTCTGACTCTCAGAAGCCTGAGGCCCCAGTCCTGGGTCCCCATCTTGCCCTTCCCACCCAATGGCCTGGCCTTGCAGATCTGCTCTCCGTGCCCCTTGTCTTTCAGTTCCGGTTTCCCAGTTCCTTGACCGCTGACCCTTGAGCCAGCCTGCCTACTGCACGCCTCAGACACATGTTGCAAAGCTCTTTCGCCTACCCACAAGTACCCAGAGGTATCTTCCTCTGCCAGCAACTTTCCTGCCCAAAGATAATTGGCTCTCTCACTCCATGGGTCAGGTCCTTTATCATGTTGTACCAGTATCCTGGTTCCGTTTCGGCATCTCACCAACCTGGGCCAACGATGGTGCGATCACTCTCCGTTTGTCCTTCTGTGACCTAAGGCCCACAGCAGGCGTTGTTGTGCCTGTTTTCCCACAGCATGCTCTACAAGTCTCCCTATCTGAATGCACTGGTATGTTTGCTTTGTGGTGTTCCTCACCCCACAATAGTTACATGAGGCGTTTCTTCTGTGTTCTCAGCCCTCAGTCAGTGCTCAAAACCAATGGCTGACTGAGCGGCACAGTAACTGGGACAATTAATCTTTTCTAACGGAGCACTGAGGGCTAAGCATTGGGCTACCAAGCACAAGGTTTGTAGTTCAAACCTATCAGTCACTCTAGAGGAGAAACACAAAGTCATCTGCTGCTCCCTTAGAGGTTTACTGCCTCAGAAAGCCTAAGGAGCACTTCTACTCTGTCCTTTGTTGGGGTGTCGTGAGTTCAAATCGACTCAACAGCAACAGGTTTGGTTTGGATTTCTCAGCTTTAAAAATGGCCCAACCAGTACCATTTTATAGTCAGCCCCATTCACACAATGCCATAGGAAATGCTAGGCTGCCCCAAATATACTATGTTGGAAAGCTTTCCTGTATTATATAAACATACAACTTAATGAAACTCAAGTGGTATTTACAAACAGAGAATGAAAAGTTCCCTGTACTAAGACTGTAAGTGGATTTTCACTTACCTTGACAACATCAGCTTTATGCTTCTCCAAGACTTGCAGAGTCTGGGCAGTATTAGAATCAATCACAACCACGAGCGAATGACATCCATAAGCAATCAAACCTTGCCAGCCCCTAACAAAAGAGGAACATTGATATTGAAGTATTCCTCTCTCAGAAAAACAACGCGTAACTTCTCTTATTGTTAAGAGGCACGCTAGATAATGGAGAAATCAGATTAAAATGGGCCACCGTTCATAAAATTATCTGAAGCCCAGCGGCATTTTCCATGACCTCATTTAAATAAAAAGACCTACACTCATCAACTTTTATTCACATCCATTCTTCGTTCCGTTACGGCATTTTAAGAACGGTGCTTATCTAGCCATGAGCTGAGCACAAAGAAACAAATGGAGCTGTCTGTGTGCTTGACTTTGAAGGCACGAGCCTCAACTTTTTCGACTTTGGTGCCTTACCCAGCCAAACCCATGATCTCCTAGACCAGTGGCCGGCAAATTGTGGCTTGCGGGCCCTATGCGGCTCTTTCATTGTTAACATGCGGCTGTGAAATCACAACGAACACGTGAAGGTTAGTAGTTCAGATCGCGGCAATTTCACTTGTTCGAAAAAACATGTTTGAGGCTCCTGAGTGATTTTGAAGTTGTTCGGAGGGGCAGGATTGGCTCTTGGGACTCAAGAGTGTCCTGACCCCGGACCTGCTAGTCGGTTCAGACTCGGAGGGGCCCTACAGGGCAGAGTGGACCTGCTGAACTGCGTTTCTGAGGCTGCTGATCTCAGGGAAGCTGACTGACCATCGCTCTCGCCTTTTGCACCAGCGGGGCAGCTGCTGGGCTCTAGGGACCACCCTCTAGTACTTAACCCACTGCACCACCAGGGCTCCTGACTTTTCGGCCAGAAGTAAAGTCAGAGGTCAATTTAGAGGTTAGGGCAGGCTTTGTTGAAAGGCTTGCTGGCGACCTCAGCAACTCAAAGGAGTGTGAGCTGAGGGAGTCTCGCCAAGGGAACAAAAGGAAAAGTTTTATACCCCCTTGACAGGTGCAGGTGTTAATCTTCAAAAGGAAGGGAGTGCGCACACAGCTGGGTTTCCTAAGGGAGATGGTCATTAAATCTACCTAAAAGTCGAGGGAGGATGGGAATGCTTATCTTTCAGACACAGGCAAGCACCTTGATTCTGAGTACAAAGGGTTTCAGGAATTTGCGATTGGGCACAGCGAGGGGTTGGCAGGTGTGAGCTCTTGAGAGGTAAAATGGAGGCGCTGCGCCTAAAAATGGAGTCTCTTGTGCCAAGACCTGATACTGAGCACTGAAGCATCCACAAAAGTGCTTGACACCACATTGGGTAAAGACCTGTTGCCCCTCGCAAACTTTTCCACCAGACAGAAAAGATAAATATGGGATACCCTCCCCCCAAGGGGGTTTCAATCCTCTTGGCAATATTATCAAGTGCCACAGCTATAAAAATCTCCCTACCGTGTGCCTGATGATTAAAACAGGGGCCCTGGAGGTGGGGTGCTTATGCATGGCGCTGCAAGCCATAAGGTCGGCCGTTTCAAAGCACTGGCCGCTCCCCAGGAAGAAAGGCCAGGCCTTCTACTCGTATGACCAGTTCACAGTCTCTGAAATTCACAGGTGAAGTCTTACTCCTTACGATGAGGCACCCAGGGGGTGTAGTGGTGATGTGTTGGGCTGAGATCCACAAGGTTCAAACCAGCCGCTGCTCCTCGGGAGACAGAAAGGACTGTCTCTTTCGGTCAAGAGTGACAGACTCAGAAACTCACAGGTGGCAGTTCTACCCTGTCCCTGTGGAGTCACTGAGTCAGCATCAAGTCGATGGCAGTGAGTTCTTCTATTGTTAAAATGCCACAATCGTAATGTTGTTTCTATAGTGAAAAAGTAAAAATTAAGAACTGCGCACTACTGAGGGTGGGCGTGTCCTAGGAGAGGGCAGGAAGACAGAGGCGAAAGGGAGGACAGGTGAGTGGACAGGGTACATCGATGCACAGCAAAGTAAGAGTAAGACACAAGGCTGAGACTGAGAGAATGGGGAAGAGGCTGTGAGCCCCGGGGTGGCAGGCGCAGGCAGAGAAGTCTTGTGGTTGCAGGAGGTTTAAAGAAGGGACAGGATGGCTGGCAGGGGGCGGGGGCATGGGAACAGCCAAGAGAAACAAAACCTACTCGTCACGACCTTATGAAGGGCAGGGCAAGACCGCCCCCTGCGAGTTTCCGCTACTGCTAACTCTTCCCGAGAGGGGACAGCCGGCCATTCTCCCTGGCAAAGGCCGGTGGTTTCGAACCGCTGACCTTGCAGTTAGCAGCCCAGGGCGTCAGCAGAGAAACAGGGGAGGGCCACAGGGGCCAGATCTATCTGCACAAGGAAACTTTCCACGGCACTGGATTACTTTAATCACAACAGCTGCGGCGTTTAAATCTCCACGGCGTCGCGGGGGGGGGGGGGCACCCCGCGCTGGCAAGGCCAAACTCACCGAAGGGTGCAACATCGCATCCCTCCCCGCCCCGCCCCGCCCTGCCCCGCCCCTCTCTCCCCTCCCCTCCCCAACTTCTGGCCGAGCCTGGGCGGCCGGGGGCCCGTCGCCCTCACCAGTCCACCGCCGCCTTGTTGTGGGCGTTGAGGGCCCCGGTGAGGGTGCGGGCCGACACCTTGAAATTCACGGTGTAGGGCAACATCGCTGGAGTGGAACCCGGCCCTCGGCGCCAGCAGGCAACCAGGAAGCGGCGGCCTCCGCGTTTCCGTCCCCGCCCGCGTCCGGGTGGCACGGCGGGCCCTGCCGACAGGTTCCGCCGGAACTAACGTCCTATCGCCCGCCGCCTCCGTCGCTTCCGGGTTCCGGTTCCCTTTGGATTCCACTCCCCGCGTTTCCGTTGCTTTCAGGTTCCGCTGCGGCCACTTTGGGTGCCCTCTGGCTATTGGAGCGCAGAGATTACGCCCCAGCGCGCACATCTGGGCAGTTAGTGGTGGTTAAAAATTGTTTCGGCTTCCAGACACGTCTCTTCTCATCAGGCTGGGGCTGCTTCGGCCTCTGTGCTCTGCTGGAACTAGGCAAACGAAGTCCGTAAACGCCCTAGTAAACGTCTCTTCTGCCACGCACCAGTTAACATTGGATACCCACCCATCACTGCCAGGCACGGTTGTAGGCGTGAAAGGTTTAGAACAAGACCTCTTTTTCATGGAGTTTACACAATGATGAAGAAATGGGAATTCAGTGGATGAAATAGAGAGGGTGAATTAAACGAGTGATCTCAAGGTAAATAATTGGAAAAAATGGAGACCCGAGGTCTTGGAAATACTCCCTGGCATTTAACGAAAACAGCTGGACACAGAGGCCACCAGCCCACTTTGCTCTTACTGAAGTGGCTTTCACTTTCCACTTTTTTCTCTTCCATATCTTCAAATCAAATTAATCTCGCCCTCCTCTTCTCAGTGCTTCATTTAAACATCACTGTGATTTTTGCAAGTTTCTTAGGAACCCTGGTGGCTAGGAGTTACATATTGGGCTGCTAACTCCAAGGTCAATTGTTCCAAACCACCAGTGGCTCGGTGGGAGAAAGACAGGGATTTCGACTCCTATAAAGAGTTGCCGTCCAGGAAATGCACAGAGGCAGTTCACTGTGTTCTATAGGGTCTCCATGAATCAGAATCCACTGGATGGCACTGAGTTTGGTTTGGTTCTCTCTCTCCTGTAACACACTACTTAGCTCCTTGATCCACAAAAACGTTGGTAATTTCATCAAAACAGCTTTCTCAAAGATCACCTCCGACATTCTCCTAGCTGTCAAACTAATGAACACATTTTGGCTCTTGTCCTCTTGCAGCTTACCCCCGACCTTCTACAGCTACATCAGTCTATGAGTAACCATAATGTCAGGGAATAAATCCACGCTAGTACACTATGGCTCATAACAATCAAACCTTGAGAAGAACGGAAGCTCCAGAAAAACTAATTATCCTCATGCAGAACCTGAACTTGAATCAAGAGGTAGTTGTACAGAGAGAACAAGGGCATAGTGTGTAGTTCAAAAGCAGGAAAGACATACGTCAAGGTCACATCCTCTCATCATACTTAGGCAAATCTGAGTCCTGAGCAAATAATCAGAGAAACTGGGTCATTTTGAAGAAGAATGTGTCAAAAAGATAAGAGAAAGGCTTACTAACAATCTGTGGTGGTAGGCAGATGACATAACCTTGATTGCTGAAATTAATGAGGATTTGAAACACCTGCTTATAAAGATCAAGGATTGCAGTATGGATGATCACTCAATGTAAAGAAAACCAAAGCCTCCAATTGGACCAACAGGTAGCAGCAGCATGATAAATGGAGAAAAGATTAAAGCGGCCAAGAATTTTGGCTTGCTTGCATCCACAATCAATGCTCATGGAAGCAGCTGTCAAGAGATCAAAATACATTGCATGGGGCAAATCTGCCACACCAGGCCTCTTTAGAGTGTTGACAAGCAAGGATGTTAGTTTGAGGATTCAGGCATGACTAAAATATGAGGGGTATGGGACTTCTAATTGCCTCATAGGCATGTGAATGTTGGACATTGAATAAAGAAGACCAAATCAGTGCACTTGATTTATGGTGCTGGGGAAGAATATTGAAAAGCACCCTGGACTGCCAAAAGGACAAATACATCTATCTTGGAAGAAGTAGAGTAAGAATGCTCCTTAGAGGTAAGGATGACCAGACTTGATCTCAGACACTTTGGACGTGGTGCCAGGAGAGACTATCCCTAGAGAAGGACATCATGCTTGGCAATGTGGAGGGGCCAGGAAAAGAGGAAGGCTCTTGATGAGATGGACAGGTACAGCGGCTGCCACCATGGGCTCAGGCATAAGAACAATTGTGCAGATGGGCCAGGGGTATTTCATTCTGTGGTACAGTGGGTTGCTGTGAGTTGAGCGAATTTGATGACAACAATGGGAATAGATGTAGGAATACTGGGGGCATCCTGGTTAAAGCACTTAAGTGCTCACGGAAAAGCTAACGACGGGAAACCACCAGCTTCTGCAGGAGAGAAGGCTATGGCAGCCTTGGCACCCCTATGGGTTGCGGGAGGAGTAATTAGTTTAATTCTACAGGGACAGGAATGTTGAAGAGTGCTCTGTACTATACGGCCATGGTGGGTCGGAATTCATTCAATGGCAGTCAGTTCTCTGCTTCATAGACTTAGAACTGCTCTCAGAGAGGAACGAATTTCTAGTCTCTTTGTTTAGTACCCTTCTTGGTCTGACGTTGGTGTTCAAGAAATGATTAAGGGTGTAGGAGTGCAAGAACTAAAAAGGAAACACCAGGCCCACCGAGAACAAGGTGACAGCAAGGATTCCATGCAAGAGCTCACAGATGAAGGAGACCAGCAGGTAAGCAGACCTCCCATCTCCCTCACCTCTAACCCCTGCGGTAAGAAGCAGCCTCTTCAAGGAGGAGGAGTCATTAGTTTAATTCTACAGGGACAGAAATGTTGAATATTCAGGGCAAGAATGGATAGCCAGCTGGGGTTGGGAGGATAATATGTCTCCCATGGTGCAAGAGTGTGCAATTAAGTATGTTAATGGGTTTTATGGACTTCTGTGAAGCATCTGTCTTGGCCCGTACGGGGGACAGCGTATTGGACATACAAATGGCTCTCCAGGAGGAAAGTGCTTATGCTCCTTTTTATGCCTGGAAGCATTTCTATTTCACTCCATGCCTGAGGACATCACCTCCAACGAGCCTGGCAGTGTGGACTCAGAGCATCTGTCATGGCAGCATCATTTGCACCCCGATATACAGACACACGTTCGCTCCTTTCTTTTAAAGTTGGTAGAGAGAAGAGAATGTGACATTTCTGATTCCTGTTCTGATGGTTTGGGGAAAGAAGGAAGGGATGAAGACAGAGGAAATACATATCGATGACCGAGTAACTCACATGAATGTGTAAAGAATCTTTAAAGGGTCACTAGTCAATGGACACATGGATTTGAGCCTAGATGGAGACACTGAGAATGAAGAAGATGAAGTCAAGAGCTTGCTTTTCCACATGCACCATCTCATGTCAACCTTCTTAACCCCTCTAAAGGGGCATTATCACGGCCCCTTTGCTTTCCCAAGCATGATGTTCTTCTCCTGATAATCATCCAAAGTACATGAGATGACGTTCTGCCATTCTTGCCTCTGAGGAGCATTCTGGCTGTCCTTCTTTGAATTCTGTTTTGTTTATGATTTTTGAAGTTCACGGTACATTCTGTGTTCTTCACCAGTACTGTAATTCAAATGCATTGATTCACACTTCCGTATTCAATGTCCATCTTTCACAAGCATATGAGGCTATTGAAAATGCTGTGGCTTGTGTCGGGGTTCTTTAGTCCTCAAAGTAACCTTCGCACTTTCCAACACATTCAAGAGGTCTTATACAGCACATGTCCCCAGCGCAATGCTCACTTGATCTCTTGGTGACTGCTTCCTTGAGCATCGAAGGAGGAGTAATTTTCCAAGCAAGGCGAAATCCTTGATCACTGCTATCTTTCCTCCATTGATCATGATGGTACCCTTGGTCCAGTTGTGAGGATTTGGGTTCTTAGGGATGTGGTTTTAAAAAACAAAACATGAAGACCCCAACAGTCTCCCAGCCTGTGGATAGTGACATAAACACTGAGCCACTTGGTTTCCAAGGCTGTGCTCTTTACAGCAGCAAACTGCCACCTCCTTGACCAGAAAAGTGGCCGGTGGGTTTGAACTGCTGACCTTTTGGTTAGCAATTGAGTGCTTCACTGCGTCAGCATGGCTCTGGTGCCTTAAGACTTTCATTTAATTTAATAGCTGGGAGGCTGGGACAGGCAGCAGAGACAGCTGCAAACCCACACCCCCACCTCAGGACAGGCCCAGCTGAGAGGTGAGAGAACAAGTCGAGGACTGAGTGAACTGGGCACCTGCCACGGAAGGAGGCTCCTTTGAGGAGAAGTGGGAAGACCAGGGGCCCCCAGCCAAATGAATCAGGCAAGTGGCAGCTGACTTTGCTCCCTGCCCAGTTTTCCCACACTTGGTCCCTTTGCATGCAGGGTTTCAGTAGAAAGAAGAAACAGAAACTAGCAATTAATTTTCCTTGTGGCAAAATGAAGTGGTTATGAAATTAATTCTCAGTTGAAATCAGGCTTGATTTCACTTTAAGTGTTTTTAAAAGGGATACCACTGGAATTCCTGCAGTCATAGAAAGTGACATTCCATAAACGCCACGAGCTCAGTGCTGGTTATTAAGAGGCAGTGCAACAAATGGAAGCTTCTATTTGTGTGTGTCTGTGTGTTGTGTGTGTATGTATGTATGTATGTCCTCCCCTTCTTCCTCTCTCTCTCTCTCTCTCTCTCTCTCTCTCTCTCTCTCTCTCTCTCTCTCTCTCTCTCACTGTCCCTAGGACTCTGCTGTAGAAGGAGTGGACAGTTTCTTCACGGTGTAATATGTCATGTACCTCGTGACCACCTTTTGAATGCCTAAACTTCCTAGGAAGGCATCCACTGCCTCCAGTCTCAGACTCACCAGCCCTAGCTCTCACCACTGCTGCAGAACCAATCAGAACTCCGCGGTGCCTGTGTTACTTAGCATGTCAAGACTGTCCTGAAGGGCCAAGCAGAGCAGGAAGACAGGGGCTCCCCCACTCACATATGCAAGCGCTGTCTCAGGTCTGGGCTGCGCCATGGACCCGATCTGTTCTGCTTCCTAGCAGGGAGTCAGCTCCCCCAGCCCAAAGGCCCCAGAAGGCAGGCAATGAAAGATGCAAGTTTGATTGCCACTGCCCTTTGACTGGATGGCCAGTTATGATAGGAACCATAACAGTTCATACACACCTCCTCGTATGGGGCTGGGATCCCTGTGGGCTAAGTGTGGAACCGCTCACAGAAAGCGCCAGCGTGCTCTCACCAGGAACTCCCAGTGACTGCCGGAATGGAATCTTGACTCAGGAGCCATGTCCTCTCCACTCCGCTACCCACTGCCCTCCTTCCCTTGCCTCGGCCTTGTCCACTCTGCCGCAATGTTCCATAGAGATCGGGGAAGGGCTTCTGGTTGAATCTAGCTGCAGACTAGCCATAGGCCGGCTGCCATCACCAATGGGATTAGGGGACAGCAGGGAAGCCAGCAAATCTGAAGCCAGACTCCTGGGGCCCACTCCAGCCGGGACCTGCCTGTCTTCTCACTGCTGCATCTGCTCTGACACCTGCTCTGCCTTGACAGTCCACATGACCTCCTCAACCATTAAAACTGATCTGGGGTCATTTTCCATGGGCAGATGCAAGCCTACAGACCACCACTTCTGATGTTCCTCTTTCTTCTGAGTCCTCGGATTATCTAAGTTGCATGTGTTCACAAACGAAGCCGGTACACAACTTTAAATGGATCGCTGAGGCTGAGGTCAATGTCAAAATGGCCACGCATGAAGCGACTGTGTTACACACATGCAGTGAAACACGATGTGTCGCGGAGAACAATGAAGAAACTGGGAAGTGCTTCAGGACACAGATGGACCTGGAGAGCGTTGTGCTGAGCAAAGTGGGCTGTTCACAGAAGGACACATTGAAAGAGACCACTGTTATAAAGAACAAGCAAACAGAAACCAGGACAAAGATTTTGGACATTTTCCCAAGGAGGGGAGGCCGAGGCAGGTGATGATGAAGCAAGAGATGAGAGGGATGATGGGTTTAGACTTCTGGAAAGGGGAAGGTCGTCCTCCAGAGGGAGAAGAGAAATCTACTGAGGGGGACAGGATAAGCTATTGGTAAACTTGGTTAGTGTAAACTACTGAACACAAAGTTGATTATTTGAAATGCAGAACCCCTATCTAATTCAAAAAAGTTAAATTTCTAAAAATGTATTAAAAAAGAAAGAAATCATGACGAGTCTTCTTCACCTAAAGATAGTTATTATATTTCCCTGGTTTTAACAGTTGCCTTTTAATGTCTGCCCCCGCCAAGCGCACTCCTACAGATAGATACATCTTCCTGGCTCATTCATCTTGCTCGCTGACATTCCTGTCTCTATGCCTGTCACTCAGTGGGCCATCAGTATGTGCTTGTTGAACTGGACCGGGTGAGTCCTTTGAAGTATTCCTATTGTTACAAAAGAGAAAGAGAAACAAGCAAGTTGGGCTTCTTCCTGAGGCTTATAGCCCTCAGTCGCTCCCACTGAGTGGCCGGTGTCTCACAGCCACCCTCTAGGACAGGGCAAGACTGCCCCCATGGGTTTCCAAGGCTGTAACTCTTGACGGGAGTAGAAAGCTCGGTTTTTGTCCCACGGAGAAGCTGGTGTGTCCGAACTGCTGGCCCTGTGGTTATTAGCGCGAGAAATACTCCCCGATGCCACCAGGACTTGTTTTAGAAAGAAAGCATAAATGTTTACCACCGCCACCACTCCCTCACCCCCCCCCCCCACTTGCTCCACCTACCCGCCAGATGGAGAAACATAAGAAAGATAAAGAAAAATGGATTTGAGTGGGCAAAAGAATGTAATTACTACATCAAATAACTCCTCTTTTTGGAATAAGGAAACAGCAATAGTACGGGAATCAAGCTGTGGCGCATTGAGTGGGGGGAGAGCAAGCACAAAATCAAAGCCAGAAGGAATCGGAACGATCTTACGTGCAACGGAGGCCCCCACACACTCTTGGTTGTTAGGAACTAAAAAGGCAGCGAAATGGACAGCTCGTCTGGAAAAAGGGGACAAGAAAAGAAAAATATCACCACCCACCCCAACAAAGAAAATGTGTGTTTTTCCAAATCTAAAAAGGCAAATAACTAAGACAGAAAAAGTTGCAGGAGCATGCCCCATCCACATGCTCAGCTGCTACCTGAGCGGAGTTGGTGGTTCTCTCTCGTTCTCTCTCTCTCTCTCTCTCTCTCTCTCTCTCTCTCTCTCTCTCTCTCTCTCTCTCTCACACACACACACACACACACACACACACACACACCCTGGGGACCCCTCAGAAGAAAGGCCTGGCATTCTCCTTCCACAAGATTGGTCCCCAAGAACTCGGAGCACAGCAGTAGCCTGACACCATGGAGTCGCCGTGAGTCAGCAGTGACACTCTGGCAGCTATTTCGAGGACACCACCCACCCAGAGCCCGGCCCCGCATGGGCCTTGCTCTTCTGCCGGCTGGGTCCCCTGCATGCGTCACAGCAGTATGGGCTGCTTCTCACTTGCGACCAAAGAGAGATGCTTTGACGCCGAAAGCCTGTCCCACAGCCTCCCTTCCCGTGAGGGTGGCGTCGAGCTGCCTCCCAGCCTGGCGTGCTGGTAGCGCAGGGGTTACCCATCGGACTGCACACTGCAAGTCTAGCAGTTCAAAACCGCCAGCATCTCTTCAGAGGAAAGATGAGGCTTTCAACTCCTATGATGATTTCACGGTCTCAGAAACTACACCCCCCCCCCCATCCTGTGGGGGGGGGGGGGGGGAACAGTCCCGCCCTGTTCTGTGGGGTCACTCTAAGTCAGCTGTAGCTCGAGGACACTGAGAAGCTTTTGAGAATGATTCATGAGGTGGGCCCTCTCTTGATGTGCTTGTTGGCCATGTGTATATCTTCCTGGGAGAGCTGCCTATTCCAAACCTCTGTCCGATTTTTAATTGAGCTACTGATCTTTTCATCCGTGGAGGGCATGGCCTCGGGGGTAGTGAACTTGGTTTCAGCTCTGTGCGAGGCTCCAGTGGAGAGCACAGCCTCCCACCCCCTGCCTTTGAACTTGGCGCCGCCTCTTGAAGCAGCACCACAGCCATCCGGGCATTATCTGCGTGTTGAGCCTGCAGTGGCTCCATTGGGTGGCTCCCGTTTCCTTCCTCTCTCCAGGTCTGTGCTGCTGTCCCCACGAGGCAAGAGTCGGCAGCAGTCACTTGCCTGGAGAAGGGCTTTCACGTCTATCCATGATGGATTGGGGGGCCCCAGCCAGAAGACACAGGGCAGAAAAGACCTGTTGCCTGGGAAACAAGACTCTTCTTGCATCAAGTAGCACTGAGGGTTTGATGCGTCACGGAACTCTCAGCCACCTCGGAGTGTTAAGCTACTTGGGGAACCCTGCCCAGTCTTGTCTGATTGCAGGATGCCAGCCCTGAAGGTCCCCGGTGCCTTTTTCGTCTGCTCACATTATTGTCTACCTGGCTCAGGAAAAGGGTGCCCTCTGCTCTCCGAAAGTACCACAGGCTCTGCCTTGACTGCAGCCTTCGAGGCAATGGCTGACCGCAGCATAGCCTGAGTGAGGGTCTCCGGTCACTCTGGGGCCTGGCTGCTGTCCCAGCCATCCCAGTGGCACGCCGGTTTACCCTGGGAGTGTGAGGTTTCAACCCCAGGGAAGAGGAGGAGGTGGGGGCCTTGCTCGTGAGGCGGGTGCTGTGCTCAGTCTGTCAGCAGGGCCACCTCATTGCGTCCTCACAGTACATGAGGGGCACAGAGGCCTGGTTTACAGAGGCTCAGCCAAGTCCAGCAATTTGTGTAAGGTCTCGGTAGCAGGAAGTAGGTTTGAGACCTTCTCCAAGATGTGTGTGTGTGTGTGTGTGTGTGTGTGTGTGTGTGTTTGAGTGAGTGACTGACTGAGGAGTGGTGGGGTGGGCGCTGGCCAGAACCAGTTGGGCCCTCGGTGGATTCTCTCTGCTGCCCCTGCCTAATATAGTTCTAAATCAACCTCTGGAGCTCACTGACCGATGGGCAATGGGCAATGCCTTCCCCAGTTCCTTCAGAAGCCCTGGGAGACAGATGGTTAACACGTGTCTGCTAATGGGAGGCCAGAAGTTCAAATTTACCCAGAGGTGCCAAGGGAGAAACTCAACAAGTTTACTGCCATCAAGTTAATGGTGGCTCCTGGAAATGCTATGGGACAAGGTAGAACTACCCTCTTTGAGTTTCTAAGAGACTGGAACTCTTTGTGGGAGTAGCAGAAAGTCCTACTTTTCTCTTTAGGAACAGCTGGCAGTTTTGAACGGTGGTCCAACAAGTGGGAGAAAGGGCCTGGTGAACTGACTTCCAAATATGCAGTGATGAAAAACCCAGTGGAAGACAGAGAGCATGGTAAAACCGATGATGGCAGAGGTGGTTAGGTGAAAATGAAACACCTTATCATTCCACCCCTCTTCTGACCCATTTTTAAGTTTTAGTTTTTTACTCTGTTTCTGCTTTCTAAAAAAATCATTTTATTGGGGACTCATACAACTCATCACAATCCATCCATCCATCCATCCATTGTGTCAAGCACACTTGTACATTTGTTGCCATCATCACTCTTAAGACATTTGCTTTCTACTTGAGCCTTTGGTATCAGCTCCTCATTTTCCCCTTCCTTCCGTCACCCTTGATAATTTATAAATGGTGGTAGAGGGGTAGATTTGGGCTGAGGGCGTGAAATTCAACTTCTTCTGTGTTTTCAGTTGGTTGTCGGGGAACAGAAGACTTTGCCAGGGTTTTGTGGGGATATTTATTTAGAGCAATCAGCAAGGTGACACAGACCCAAAGCCCTGCTCTTTCGTCTCTGGTATGAGCACCCAGCAAAAAAAGATGCCTTATTAAAATGCTAACACTCTAATAAAAATGACCCAATCAAAACCGGGCACAACAAATGAATAGACAGTTTACTAAAGATGACATCCAGGCAGCCAACAACTGCGTGAAGAAATGCGAATGTTCATTAGCAAGACAAGAAATGCAGTTTAAAACAACAATGAAATATCACCTCTCAACAACAAACCAAACAGAAAATTGTAAATGCTGGAAAGGATGCGGAGAGATTGGAAAGCTCACACATTATGGGTAGATCGGTAGAATTGTACATTCACGATGGAACTCAATATGACGTGTCTTTAAACAGATGCAAATACAATTACTTTATGAACCTGTAAGCTCTCCACTGGGCAGTTAACCTAAAGAAATAACAATATGAATAGACAAATGCACACCTATGTTTTTGCAGTGATTTCCAAGGTAGCAAAAATGATGGAAAATGAAAAAAACTCTCATTACAGAGAAATGGATAAACAAACTCTGGCACATTCATAGAGTGGAATGTTATCCATCAATAAAAGAACAACTGTCAACCACCACAAGGCATGGACAGAATAGAGAGCATTATATGTAGCAAAGTCATAAAGACACACGTTTAATGACACCATTACTATAAGGGAAAACAAGGAAAAGGGAAAGTGATTTCCCCACCAAAGGATGAGGAGACTCTGAGGCCATCAGTCGCTCTGTGAATAAAGATGAGGCTTCCTACTCCCATGAAGAGAGCTAGAGTCTCAGAAAGCCACAGCATCAGGTCTGTTCTGTCCTACGGGGTTGCTGTGTGGCAGAGTTGAATTTGTAGGTAGATTTTCTGGCCAAACTCTGGCTTTTTGCCCTGTCTGCATCTGGCTTGTCAACTGACCTCTGGCACTTTGGACTTGAGCCAGGAGCCCTCCATATTGCCTGCTGAGCTGAAAACTCCTCCAGCCTCTGCAGGCCTGAGTTAGCAGCAGGCAGTCTGACCTGCCCATCTTGGGTTTGTCAGCCCCTGAAGCTACAGGAGAGGGGAGAAGCCTGCGGTGTGACCCACAGGCCTGGTACTTGCCAGCTTCCACAACGGGGTGAGCAATTTCCTGGAGATAAATCCCTCCACATAAATAGAGAGAAGCCTTACTGATTTTCGCTTCTTTAGAGAACCTAGTCTAAGACGGTTTCCAAGATCTAGAAAGCAGGCCAACACCTTTCCCCCAGTGAATGGTGAGTGGGTTCAAATCACCCACCTTCCGGTTAGTGAGCAGCTGAGGGCTTGCTTGGCCTCTGCACCACCAGGGCCCCTCTGTGCAACCAGCCCAAAGGCAAAGCATGCAGGTATTGAGTCGATTCCAACTTTCAGTGATGCTATAGGACACTACTGCATTACCCATAGAAACAGGCAGCCATGTCATTTTTCGGGGGTGGGGGGAAGGCAGCTAGTTCAGTGAGTGTGAAGTACTGGCCTTCTGGTTGTCAGCACAGGGTTCCTCTACCCAACCATACTATCTCCTAATGCCAGGACATTGTCATTAACTCATGCCTATGTCTATCAACAAACAAACCGGCAACCTCATGCCTGTTAGAAGGCTCTTGTGTTACGCCGGGTTGACTAGGGAAACAAATCCGGAGACACTCATAGGTGTATAAGAAAGAGCTTTGGGCTGAGCCCCGGTGGTGTAGTGGTTGTGCGTGGGACTGCGGCCCACTGGGACGGAGGTTCAATTCCAGCAGTGGGGCTGGGCCTCCTACTTCCACCGCCGGAGAGCAGTGATGCCCCCCCCCCCAAAAAAAAAAAAGAGCTTTATGAAGTCGAGGCCTCTGAGCGGGGTGAACACCAATGGATCCTGCACCAGCAGCAGAGCCCCTATGGACCCACTGGGTTCCAGGCGCCTGGCTGTGCGAGCAGCAGCCTAGTCAAGCACACCTGTACATCTGTTGTCAGCATCCTTCTCACAACACTTGCTTTCACTTGAGACCTTGGTATCAACTCCCCATTTTCCCCTATCCCCCCCCCATGAACCCTTGATAATTTATAAATCATTACTACTTTGTCATATATTTCACTGCCCAGTGTCTCCCTGCATCCACTTTTCTGAGAGGAGGTTATATATAGATCCTTGTAATCAGTTCCCCTTTTCTACCCCACCTTTGCTCCATCCTCCCTGTACCGCCACTCTGACCACTGGTCCTGAGGGGTTCATCTGACCCAGATTCCCCATATTTCTAGTTCCTATCTGTACCAGTGTACAGATTCTCCAGCCCAACCAAATTTGTAAGGTACAACTGGGATCATGATAGTTGGCGGGAGGAAGCATCCAAGAACCAGAGGAAAGCCACATGCTTCATCACCACTTCACTACACCCTGACTGACTTGTCTCCTCCCTGCGACCCTTATATAAGGGGGTATCCAGTTGCTCACAAATGGACTTTGGGTCCCCACTGTGCACTCATCCTCATTCACAATGATGTGATTTTTGTTTCTTGATGTTGATCCTTTTGACATCTTGTGATCACACAAACTGGCATGTCTCTTCCATGTGGGCTTTGTTGCTTCTGTAACAGATGGCTGCTTGTTTACCTTCAACCCTTTAAGACCCCAGGTGCTTTATCTTTTGATAGGCAGACAGCATCAGCTTTCTCTACCACATTTGCTTATGCACCCATTTGTCTCCAACAATCATATAAGCAAGGTGGGCACACAATGATCTGAGTTTTTTTGTTCTTTGATGCCTGATACCTGATTCCTTCCACTCTCCTGATCACATAGGCTAGTGTGCTTCTTCCATAGTGGACTTTGTTGCTCCTGAGCTAGACGGCCAAACAGTTGGAAATAATCTAAATTTCCCTTAGTAGATGAGTGAATCCGTAAACTCTAGCACATACACACAATGGCGTACTATGCATCACTAAAAAACACTGATGAGCACATGAAACACTTCTCCTGGGGAGAGTTGGAGGAAATCATGCTAAGCAAAGTCAGCCAATCACAGAAGGAGAAGTACAGCATGAGTCCCCTGAGGTAAGTGTAACCAGCACAGTAGCGATAGAAGAGAAACCTCCTGTATCATAACATTTCGGTTGAATACAGGGAAGTAGGAGGAGTGTCAGAGAACCAGCCTCTAACATACCATCACGGCCTTGGGGGTACAATTGTACAGCGATAATTATTAAAGATTATAGCAAAGTCATAGAAAATATGAGAGAGCAAAATAATGAAGTCAGACACATTTCATGGCAGCATGCTCATCTTAACCTGGTGGTCTACATGGAGAGAGAGAATGAGGGGGAAGGAGAGGACATGGGGAAAGGGCACTGGAAGGAGAGGGAGAGGAGTTGGGGAAGGACAGGTGCCTGAGAGAGGGGCCAAGACAGCTCCTTTATTCTGACCAAGCCTTATATATCTTTTGGGAATGTGCAAGCCCCTTAATTATAGATAAGGAGACACATCACAGAAAAGGGTTATGCTATAGGTAATACCGCAATGATGGACCAATTAGGAAAGGGAAGGATTAGAGTCCCCATGTGCCAAGGGCAGACCCCAGACTTATGGATGTGACTGAACAGGACTAATTCTCTGGCTCTTCAGAGATCATTTACAGTACTGTGTGAACTCCACCTCCCTGGACCAAACTAATGTTAACAGGCTTCGGGGAGAGGTAATCTATTGTAAGATCACAGCAAGAGATGAGCCCTGCAGCCATCAGTCTGGCAGGCTGGAACCTTCAGGGAGAATAACTAAGCTTCTAACCTCTTGCCAAATCCTGGCAAATAGTTGCTAATATTTACTTAATATTTTGGAGGGGAGATAATTGTGGGAAAACCGTATGTTCCTCTGACAGTGGAAGTTGGACCAAACCCAAGGAGGTACATGTTGGTCCAACACAGTAATGGGAAAAGGACGGAGGGGGAAGGGAGGAAAAGGGGGGTTGAAAGTAAAATGACTGGACCTCCCACTCCCACCAGAGGGCAGTGATGCCCCCCCCCAAAAAAAACAAACAAAAGTAAAATGATAGTGGAGGAAGCAGGGCACTAACCCACCCAGGAGGAGAGTACTGGTCTTGTCTCCACAGAATCTGGAGTGCGCATGCAGACCCTACCATGAAGCACCCAATCATGAGGACAGCGTGGCCACATGGAAGGATGCATGAAAGGAGAGAGCTACAGGGCTGGCCCCAACCAGAGCCAAACTTCCCCCTCTCTGGGAGTAGGTTTGGCAGAGATCAGACTGGGGGAGGGACCAGCATAACACACTCATATGGAGCAAGTCAGGAGGGAGGAAAAGAAAAAGAGCCAGCCTGGATCCCATGCTGGCCCACAATACTCAGAGGATCATGTCCCTGCCCGGAACAAATGGGACACAAAGGGGACTGGGCAAATGACAATAGCATGAGTCATGCTGTCCCTTTACTGGAGCAGACTGCAACAGAGGACATTTCTGGTGTCACATGGTGGGGAAGCAGCACAGTCTGAAGCAGCACCCCCCAAAATGGAGGAAATCAAGAAGGGAGGATACCTGGATAAATAATTGGGAGGAGAAAGCAATGGGACTGATGGTTCTGGAGGGACATGGGAGAGGGGGAGGTGGGGGAAAGGAAGTGGGGTTAGCAAGCTCAGGGACAAGAGAACAACAAGTGATCCAAAATTGGTAGTGAGGAGAGTGTAAGAGTCCTGGTAGGACTTGATCAAGGGAAATGTAAACGAGAAGAAACACTGAAACCTAAATAAAGGTTGAGCATGATAGTGGGACAAGAGGAAAGTAAAAGGAAATAAAGGAAAGAACTAGGAAGTAAAGGACATTGATAGAGTCTAAATACATTCAATGAAATAGATATTTACATATGATGAGGAGAAAATAAATATATGTGCAAACATTTATAGGCTTATTACTAGGGTAGCAGATGGATATTGGGCCTCCACTCAAGTATTCCCTCAATGCAAGAACACTTTGTTCTATTAAGCTGGAATTCCATGATGTGCACCTTCCTGACATGAATGTTGAAGACAAAAGGGTGTATAAGCAAATGTGGTGAAGAAAGCTGATGGTGCCCAGTTATCAAAAGATAAAGCATCTGGGGTCTTAAAGGCTTGAAGATAAACAAGCAGCTATCTAGTTGAGAAGCAACCAAGCCCACATGGAGGAAGCACACCAGTGATCATGAGGTGTCAAAAAAATCAGACTTAAGGCATCAAAGAAGAAAAAAATCATATCATTGTGTTCACCTTCCAATGCAATCGCTGGGACAAATGGAGGCATAAGCAAGCGTGGTGAATGAAGAAGCTAATGGTGCCCGGCTACCAAAAGATATAGCATCTGGGTCTTAAAGGTTTGAAGGTAAACATTCTATTTTTAAAACAGTCGATTAAAGACACTGTGTGGGGAACAAAAAGATTTTTCCCAAGTTGTCTCCTCCAAATATACACCTAACTTAAAACTCTTGCTACCCATGGAATATGAGTATACACTTTGAGGTCAACTGAAGCAGGTCAGGAAATATTCTCCCTAAGGGTTATCAGCCATCTAGAGCAATCAGGCTGTATAGCCTGAGCCACCCTAAATAGGGCCCACTCACTTCTGATAAGGATAGTAGCAAACTACTTCCTTATAGGAGAGACAGAGAGGTCAAGCTCACCCAAGGATGATCAAGGTTAGGCTACCATATTGAGTCTAAGGTTCACCTTTCTTGTCACATGTATACCTCTAATCCCTTCCTTTCCTATTATGTGTACCCCTAGATTGTCCCTCATTTCTGTAGGATAGCCCCTTTCTGTGACGTGTCTTTACCTGTAATTAGGGGCCTTGCATGTCCCCCAAAGATAAATAAGACTTGATCAGCCTAAAGGTAAATTGACCAGATTTTAAGCGGGACACCATTGACAGTGGTTGGTTGGGGCGGGGGTGGGGGGTAGTTTCTTGATTAAAAATTTGGTATCTATGGAGCAACAAAATTTTTCATAGACTGTAAAACTAGTATTGTAATATATTTATTTTAATTTTAAAATGCCGCGGGATGTTGTTAAATTGTTAAAAAGTGGGACGCCTGGCCACCTTACAAAGGATTCTCTCGGGTTGAACCCCGGTGGTGTAGTGGTTGAGTGTGTGACTGTGATCCATTGACTTGGCAGTTCAAATCCAGCAGCAGCTCTCCAGGAGCAAGACTGGGCCTCTCACTCCCACCAGAGGGCAGTAATGGCCATAAAAGAAACAAAAAAGGATTCTCTCTAGGCCGCCTCTCCTCCGTGTTCCCTCTCCCCATGTCCTCGCCTCCCCCCTCGCTCTCTTGTATGGGCCAGGGTCTAACCAGGCAGCCCCATTGACTGGGCAGTTCCCTGGACAGGGCAGCCCCCTGGACCAGACAGCCCCTGGCACCCGTTTTGTGTCAGCATCACCAAAAAAGAGATGAACAGCCTAGTGAACTTTGTAAACCCTTCCTCTGGCATTTCACAGAGCTTATCTCCCCAAAGGGCACAGCGCCTTCACAGAACTTATCTCTCAGGGCTGAGTCTGTACAGCCTCTTCCCTGAGTGTTCCAGGAGGCGGATCTGTGTTCTCACAAACCATATCCTGACTCAGACCCTGCAACTGCAACATCAGGAAGCCTTGTCCCCTTATTGGTATACATGCCCTTGGCTCAAGCCCTATATATGTCCCACCGCCCCAATACCGGGTGTGTTTCCCTGGCCTAACTCTCGGGCCAGGGGACCGCCCAGGAGCTCAAGATGCTCCTGTCTGTCTCTTTCTCTCTGCTGTCCCTTCTCTTCCCCAAGCTCCTTCGCTACTGCCAATAAAGCATATCCTCTTCATTCCCTCACTGAACTCTGTCTCCTTCCTGCAGCTCCGTCTCAACCTCTCATCTCTCGCTCCACGAGAACCACCAGGCGGGGCTGAGGTGAGAGTGCCAGCATGATATGTGTCTAACTTCATTATTTCGTTCTTTCTTTCTATGACTTTGGTATAAATAATTATTAATTATCGCCGTGCAATTGCACTTACCGAACCCCCGATGTTAATGTCAGTGGCTGGCTCCTCTGACAACAGTTTATTTTTAAAATTTGTTTTAATACACCATGTGAAATTCATTATTTATTTTAAAAAACTTTCAACAGTTTTATTGGCATAAAGTTCACATATTATCCAAGCCAATAGCCCATTCAGATCAAGACAAACTATATAATCATCACCACAAACAGTATAAACGTTCTTGAGTAAACTTTTGTGTGCACGTATATTTTCATTTCTCTTGAGTACAAACATAAGGAGCTCTGGTGGCATAGCGATTATATGTTGAGCTGCGGACTGCAAAGCCAGCAGTTCAAAACCAAATTGAGTGTAGCATATAGTCTATAGCCTGACATACTTAATATCCAACATTTCCCCCCTAGTGGTGCATGAAATAATGATATATCTGAGATAACATGGCATGTTGGATGAGTGGACAGATTCCCTTTCTGCTAAAGCCAACTTGAGATAGAAACCTTATCTGTCCATTTGCCCCTGACGAAGTAGTTCCCTAAAGAGGGGCATTGGAGAATGGATAGAGAGGTTGCTGGAGGCCAGCAATAAACAGGAAGGGTTGAGAAACACAGGGCCACAAAACCAAGATGATGACTGACAGCGCCCATCATAGATTGCCAATGCCCCCTGTGGTAGTCCGGATGGGATAGAGAAATAAATTCATGGAGACCCACATGTGTCTAAGAAAGAGCTTTGGGCTGAGCCCTGGTGGTGTAGTGGCAGTGTGCGGGACTGCGGCCCACAGGGTTGATGGTTCAAATCCAGCAGCGGCTCTCCAGGAGCAAGGCTGGGCTTCCTACTCCCACCAGGGCAGTGATGACACAAAAGAGAGAGAGAGAAAGAGAGAGAAAGCAAGAACTTTATAGACAAAAGCAGTTGAATATTGAGAAAACATCCCAGCCCAGTCCAGATCAATATTAGCCCATATGCCCGATACCAATCTATAAGGTTCTTTTCAGACTCACGAAACACATGCAGTGATGCCAAATGCAGGAAGTTCACAAGCCATTGGGTGGGCAGTCTTGTGGATCCAGGGGTGGTAGAAGCATCTCAGCACAGGCGTGGGTCTCCACAGGCTCCTCCAGTGGAGGGCACCAACGCAGCTCCATGTGCCTTGTCAGCTGCAAGGTCCTGCAGGGAGTGAGGCTAGCGAAAGGGTGTCACCCACCTCCAACGGAGATACTGCAAGGTAACCTCAGCAGTCTGCGGTCCAGTCTCCTCCGCCCCTGAGTTGCTCTCGTTCCTTCGTCGAATCCGTGAACTCACTTTTCTCATCCGTGCGGTGGAGTGAGGAGTGCTGCATAGACTGGAAGTCCGATGATATGATGCTGCTTCGCGGAAACGCGAGGCACTCGCGTACCACAGGTGGTGGGGTTCTACTTGGCGGATGGATATGGAGTGTTACATAAGATTGACACAGGAGCTGCGCGGAGGGCGCAGTACCAGGCAGGGTTTCCATCTGTCGTCATCCCTGCGCCACTTTGTATCTTCCGGAAGACCTCTTGGAAGACGCCTCAGGTGGGTGAGCAGGCCCTCTCTGATGCCGCCAATGTCCTTGTTCATGCAAGAACAGACCTGGGACTTGGAGCCATGGCAGGCAGCAGTGTCTGCCCAGAATTCACTTTTTATAGATGGCGGTTATTTATGGCAAGTATTCGACACTTGGCATTAAATAAAAGCCATGAAGAATAATACTGATTTCCAGTTTTCTAGGGCAGAGGGGATGGGGTACCTGCCAAACAGAAAGCATCCTGGAAAAATAAACAGGGTACATGCCTTCAGGGGGATTTTTTTTTTGGGGGGGGTGGTGGTGGTTAGGGAGCTCTCTGTTCTCTGCATGATGACAGTGAGCACACCCTCTGTTGGTATCTGGTAGAACTGAAACTTTTTCTTTCTTCTCTGCCATTGTTCAAAGTCCAGAACTTGAACTTCAGCAAGCCCCGGCTCCTCGACACATCGTTTGAACTCTGCCCTCGCCCCGTGAGTGAGATCAGGTAGAAGAGTCATTTTGAGGAGGGCGCCAATAGCATACTGAGAAGCTGCTGCCTCCAGGCAGCAAAGGGGCGTGGACAGGGCAGACCTCTGGGTTTCTGGGTGAGCAGGGCTCTGTGACTCCGTCACAAGACCCGCTGCCCTATGCCACACACGGGGTCACACGCCAAACATACCAGATTTCGAGGAAAGCCTGATAAATATTTCGGTTGCCACTTGAAACATAACGTTCCTCAAATGCCGGGCATGGCTTCAAGACTCTACCAAAACGCCCCACTCGCTGCCCCTGTGCCCATGCTAACTCAGAGCAACCCTGGAGGACAGGCTCCAGCTGCCCCTGTCAGTTTCTGAGACTGCAACTCTTTACGGGCATAGAAAGCCTCCTTTTTCTCCCGAGGAGCAGTTGGTGGTTTCAAACTGCCGACCTTACGGTCTATAATCCATCGTGCAATCACTACACCACTAAGGTTTCTGGAGATGCGTTAGCAGCTGGTTAAGTGCACTCTCCGTTCATGCCCTTCAGAGTCTCCCGGGTCATTCTACAACCATCTTTTCTTGAGGGACAGGCAGCCCTGGGCCTCTCCTGCCAACCCACAGAACTGGGGATCAGGGTTCTGTCCCTCAGAAGCCAACACAACCTAGGCAGCTTGCCTCCCAGAAAGGCTTGTCTGCAGCACTAGCTTGTTACTGTGTCCCCCCTGTGGGGCCCTTTGTCATGTGTGCTGAGGATTGAGTGGAACAAGTTCAGTACCTTTCATGGCCTCCCAGATCCCTCTTCCCCACTCATGCCTGAGATGCTATTGTGTGACTCTGGGAGACCACAGCCATGCCTTACCACCGTCCTGGGGACCTGGGCACGGGAAATGCTGAGTGCTGAACCAGGGCAGAGCATGGGGCTCAGGGATCATGGTGGATGTGCTGGCTACACTCCACCCCCTTTCCCAGCCACTCCAGGAGGGTGTCAAACGTCAACGAGTGCAAGCGGGTTTGTTTTAAGGATAACCTTGAACGTACTCTATTTTATTAGAAAAGAGATTCATTCGGAGACTTTAATTAGTAGTGGTAATTGCCTGTGACCCACCTCATCATCGTCTGTGACTCACGACAGGGCACTAGGGTGGAGAGTGGGGCTTGCCTCTCTTGCTTGCCCTCTCTGGGGAAAGGAGCACAAACAACGAGCAGGAAAACACAGGCTGCAGTTTAGAGAGTTGTTCTTCTTGACTTCTGTTTTAAATTCAGACCCAAACCCTCCAGTTAGAATGGATGGTTCATGGGGGAGTAAGGGCAAGGGAGGGCGGTTAGCTGTCCTCAATGGGAAGCTGGATTCACGGGGAGCCCTCACTCAATGGGATGAAGCACTTGTGGGGCTTAAGCCATCCCCATGAGAGGTTAGAGCACAGATGGTCATGATCGGCAAAGTTTCATTGGCTCATTGTCAAAAGTAGATAGCCAGGCATTTCTTCCTAGACCATCTTACTGCGGAAGTTCCCCTGAAACCTCCCAGCATGGCAGCCACAGGCACACCTCCCCGGACAGCTGGATGCAGCCAGCTCTGCAAGCGATGCACGAGCTACGCTGGCTGGAAACAGAGCCTGGGATTCCCACATGGAAAGTGAGGATTCTTCCAGGACACCAGAGTTTGAAAGTGTGTGGCAGTGTTGAGAGTTATCGTGGAATCCTGGTGACCCTATAAGCCATCTACCTGTCCACAGGGGTTCCCGCGCTGTGTCTTGAGGGGAGCAGAAAGAGTGGCAGATGTTCCTCCTGTGGAGATGCTGGTGGGTTCGAACAGCTGACCTTGAGGTTAGCAGCAGCGGCCGGCTTAACCACAGTGCTGCCAGGGGGTTCTTCATGGAAAGGTGGACCGGTGTGTATCAGGACTCAGGAAAGACGACGAGGAGCAGATGACCTGGGTGCAGCTTTGTGAAAAGTAGGGGCTTCCCATGCTCCCGCTGGTCTGTAGCAGGCTTGTGTTAGGTGCTGCTGAGAGGATTTTGACTCATAGTGACCCAGAACAAAACACCGCCTGGCTCTGCCCTCCTGAGCACCATGGTTCTTCGGTGTGAACCTATTGCCGCAGCGGGGGTGTCAATCAATCTTGCCCATAGCCTTCATCGTTTTGCTGTCCCTCCGTTGGCCAACCACGATGTCCTTTTACAAGGGACTGGCCTCTCCTGGTAATGTGTGTAAAGCACGCAAGTACGTGAGAGTTTGTCTGTTTGGATGTTTGGAGTCTAGTGGCCACACTACCAGTAATGTAAAGCAATTAGTGTGAAGTCAAAGTAGTGCCTTATCACCAACCTCCGAACAATGCAGTTAAAAGCAGGGAAGGAGGCCTGTGTGCGACACCCCACCCCCACCTCCACTCCCTCCTGGAACCTCGCTTGGGTGCAGGGATGGTGGCAGCTGCGGCCCAGAGGAGCTCTGGCAGGAACCCTGACAGCCCGGGCAAGAAGATGGATGAGCTGGGTCCGCAGAGAGTGTGTAATGGAGTTTTCCCCTCGGCTGCATTCCATTTTTCCTTGCCACACATCCTGAGCTCTCTCTCTCCTTGTTCTGTTTGCAGATGGCACTTCTGACAGTGCAGTAAGCTGTGGGCTGTAACCCAATCGGTAGGTGTTCAGATTGGTGACTTGAGAGAAGTCACAAGTCACTGGGGCGGAAACACTGACCATGGAGTTGAGGGGGCCTTCTGGTGGGCTAGAGAGACCCGGAGGACTCTGGAGGGATGGTTTGAAAACCACTGTTCATCACCCTCTCTCTCTCCTTTCTGGGCTCCATTGACCTCTTTTTCGTTCCCTCACTCCACCCCAACCCCCAAGTTCCAGCCGTCCCACTGAGTTCTGTTGGGAATTATGGGAACCCCAGCCCTTAGGGGAACCAAGGCCTGCCAGCCTGTTGGAACTCGCCTTCTAAGCATGGAAGACGTACATCTTGGTGGAATCAATAAATGCATAGTAGATATCAGGACTGCTCACATCTGTGCACATAAGAATTTCCACTGCGGTTTTATTTTTCTACATGAAATTCTATCCTCTCAGAGCTCACACCTCCACGGCGGTGAGAAATTCAGTGTTGCTCATGGGTTGGGTCTCTTTCCTCCCTTGTAGGTGGTGCTCAGGCCACAAAGATACCATAGGCCAGACATTGTATTGAGAGACCACTGGGTCAACACCAGGATCCTACCTCTCATTCTCCCATTTCTCTTCCCTGCTTCCCAGGCTTTGGGGAAGTTGAATAGGGATGGAATTAGACTGGCTATGCCTTTATTCCCCTCTTTCTTCCTTCCTGCCAGAATGTTTACACATGGGGGAGAGAATGGGCTCTTCTCTTTGTGTGGGAAACTCTCACCTGTTGTGATCCGAGCCATGAAAACCCGACAGAACACAGTTCTATTCTGAATCCCATGAGGCCTCCATCGGAAGTCACTCCATGACAATGTCTTACCACTTCAGGCGAGTAGAAGCTTTTCCACCTGCCCACAAACTGAAGATGGCGACTGCAACATGTTCCAAATGTTACGTGCAAATTATGTCAGACAGTTGACTGTGTGGGTAGGGGAAGGTCTCTGTCCAGGATGGATTCTAGTGCAGGAAGAAAGACAAGAATGCCAAAGATGTAACTAACACTGCTGAAAGGGAGTGGTAAGTAAAGAGCCCTACCCCTCCCTCCGGCAGTCATCATCAGTGATTGCTGTTGTTTAGATGTTAAATTTTAAGCAGCTTATGCAAATGAAGTCCCAAAGGAGTCCGTGTTACTCCAGGAGATTTTGAAATAATCCCCTCTAAGCATGTTTTCTGATGACTGATCCAGCTAATAAAGAAATCAGAAATCAACTCTCTCACACAAAATCCACTCCCAGGGTATGTGAAAACATCATAAGCAGGGAAATCATTTCAGAACAAGGTCTACTTTAGGCATAGGATAGAAATTTCTCTGGTTTAATAAACAACCTCATCTCATGAAGGCAGAGTTGAATCACAGCGCAGGTGAAGCGCCATTGATGAAAGAAGTCTATTTTCTCCTTGGTGATCTGTCAACAATGCTGTTTACTTATCCAACAACTGTTGGGTAGACAGCAGCATTTTAGGGGCTCCAAATACTTACTACCAAACACACGTTCCCTCCATTGTTCAGCAATTTGTGTCACAGCCTACACTGCTAGCAGCCTGCTCCTAAAATCTGATCTCCCTGGTCTTAACAAAATGCTGCCCCAGCCCAGCATCATGTTCACAATCCTCAAGTCAATCATGATGCTTCCTGGGTTGGTTGATCTCACTAAGGGACTCCCCAGCTCTTGTTGACTCTCCACACCACCAAATATTGTACCCCTCCTGATGATGTGCCCCAAACAAGCCAAGCAGACAATTTCTCTCGTGATCCACAAGATCTTCATTGGTTCATTTTTTGAGAGCAGATCGTCAGGTGTGGAAACCATCCAGCACAGTGTTGTTCTCAGTCCTAGAGGATTACTGTTTAAAACACAAGCAACAATACTTGGTGTGGCGGTCATGTGCTTATGTTAATTTCATGATTGAGATGTAGGGGTGGGGTCTAGCTTGTTAATATGGAGATAGCCATTGAGTAGCCAATGAGGCCTCTGTGTGGGCAGGGCTTTCTCCTGAGACTTGTGGGAAATCTCATGGTATTTCCTTGGTGGATATGAGAAGCTGTCTTCCCCAGTTGTTGGGAATCAATCTCCGAGAAGACAAACTATGGACAAGACAAGACGGCAGCATCCAAGGAGCTGAAGGAGCCGGAGGAGAAGCCACACGGTCTTACCCTGATGGAACCAGACCTCTGAAGCTGGCAAAGCCATGTGGAGAGCCCTGCCAGCGCTGAGTTGCTTCTACCACCACTGGATGCTGTTGATGGACCCTGAGCCCTGGAAGCGAGGAGCCATGGGGAGACCCCTGCCAGTGCCGGGACTCTGCACCCACTGACCTGTGACCTCGTGAATCAGAAGGAGATTTTATAGACTGGTATCAGGCATATGGGCTAATATCGGACTTATGACTTTGAACTGGACAGGGTTGGGGTGCTTTCCCAATGTCCTATTCCTCTTCTATATAAACCTTTTTCTTATATTCATATGCATGTCTATGATTTTGTTTCTCTAGTCTACCCGGACTCACACACTTGGTGAAGCAGAAGGGCAGTGAAAAAAAGGAGGACCCTCGACAAGAGGGATTGACACGGTGACTACCAACAGCAGGCTGAAGCAAACCAACAATCGTGCGGATGGCACCGGGCTGGGCCATGTTTGGTCCTGTTAAACAGAAGGGTTCCAGGAGTTGGGGTTGACGAACAGCACCTCATGAAACAACACCATGCAGTTCATAACAGAAGCAGCACGCATGTGACATACAGTGTATGACTCCAGTAGCAAAAGGTTGGGAGGCCATTGGAAGATCTTGCCCCACTCCTAAATTGGTGCGTGTTATAACGACACACTGTATGTTACATAGGTGCTATGTGGGCCCATCCCACTTGGTCTTGCTTTAGAAAATATGGCACTTGTCATTTGGAAAATGACATTACTTACCTTTTTCACTTTTAAATAAATCAAGAGATGTTCCTCATACTTCTGTTTTCGCATCTAGCACGATATGATGCAACACAGCTCACACTTACAAAAGCTCTTTGCACCCCCTCCTTTTGTAGGAGTGTGTGTGTGTGTGTGTGTGTGTGTGTGTGTGGAGGGCTTGAGACCCACATCCCCTACTAAAGAGTATTTCAGTAACATTCCTTGCCTCCTAATGACACACCTGCCCATCTTCCCAAGGATAAAGACGAGTTCTCTCCTCTTCCCCGTTCAAACAGAAGAGACTATCATTCGCCTGAGGGCCTCTGCCTGAAACAGCAGTGTCCCACCCACACAATGCAACCCGCATCCTGGTTTCCTGCAAGGAAGGGCAGGAATAAAGCCTGCAGGACTTCACATCACAGGAATTGGTGTCCTTTTCAAATGTTCTTCCCTGAAGCTCTGGAGGAGCCCAGGTGGCGCTGTGGGCTAGGTGTTGAACTACCAACTGCAAGATCAGTGGTTCAAATGCACCAGCAAAGTTCAGAGGGTTCAGAAAGGGGAAATGGAAACAGGAAACACAGGGTGGAAGTGGGATGCACGGGTGGTACATTGGGGGAAATGGAATGGTGAAGTTAATCAGAATGTACAGGAATTATTGAATGCAAAACTGATCTTGCTGTGAAAAATTTCTCCTAATTCACAACAAAAGCTTCAAAAGAAACCAGAAAGTTATTTCTGGAGTTATTCAGAAGTTATTCTACAGGAAAAACCCCAGGTTTGGGAACTCACAGTGAAAGCTCTTGCATGCCATGCAGTGCTGCTCCTGTCATGGCTGTGACCTTTAGGAAGATCAGCAGGACTCTGTTCCAAGAAGCCTCGGATTGGTTTTGAACCACTAACCTTCAAGCTAACAGGCAAGCACTTAACCATTTGCACCACCCAGTGACTTCTGACCAATCATTGCTTTGGCCGCTACTTCTACTCAACATCACAGTAAAGGTTTCCCGCCATCAGTACCACAAAGTAAGCAAAGACTAAGCTGTCCAAGAATGACAAAGGCGGACACAAAGTTGCCCTTCTTGTCAGACAATATTTCTATTGACACACACAAAAAAATCCAAGTAGCTCCATTGAAAAGCACTGTAAGACAGTAGTAGTCTGTGGTGGCTAGACAGAAGATCAATGTGTAAAAATCAATAGCACTCTTATCCCCCACACAGACCCACTGCTATTGTGTTAAGTCAGACTCATTGCAAGCCTAGAGGACAGAGCAGAAGTCAGAGATGCCGCGGGCCTCGTTGTTCTCCTTGGAATTGCAAGTGGGTTTGAATCCCGAAAGGATCACTTAGCAGCCAAGCACGTTGACCACCATTTCATCAGGGCCTGCATCTTGGGCCCCAGGAAGTGTCGATCGGAAAATGCAATTTTTGAAGAACCGACCTTCGTGTTTATGACAGGTATTTGCAAATCACAATGGAAACAGCAGTGACATTTTGTGACAAAAAGCAGAAGATCCAAAGACCAGTGCAGAAGTAGGAGAGAGTTGATATCTTAGAGAAGAGCTGTATTTCACTGCTCTTCTAAGAGGCAGCCTCTTAAAATGTGCACAGGTCCTAAGATCATGGGGTCGCTATCAGTCAGCCTGGACTCGATGCCAGTGAGTTTGTTTTGCTTTTTTCCCCTTCTTCTCTAAGATCCTAGATACTAAAGTAAAGATGGCAGAAAAAGCAGAACAGAAGGGGCTGACGAGGGCAGGAGGAGGTATTGGGACTTTGCTCAGGGGCCACCGTGGTTGACTGTGGAATTCTGTGAACACTTACTTGCCTGAGGAAGAAAATGAGTAACTCAGAAGCGGGTTTGGAGAAGATGAGTTGGGACCATTTCCCCTGAATTTCATGTCATTCAGGATGGGAGAACAGTCCTGTGCCCCACATGGCATTCAATTCTCTTTTCACAGATCCACAGCACGTCCTTTGTCCCTAGAAGCCTTATAGATGTTCTGTATGTTTCTATGATGGCCTCAGATCCTAGAAAGGATAGTCACCAATATACTTTAAGGATATATGTGCCTCAAGAACTCTACTATTGACTTGATTCTGACTCTTAGAGACTCTATAGGATAGGGTCGAACTGCACTGGGTTAAGCTCTCCAGGAGCAGACGGCTTCATCTTTCTCCTCAGGAGTGGCTGGTAGACTTGAACCACTGACCTCTGGTTCACAGCCCAACATGTCACATCTAAACACTCATGATATGAATTTCAAAACAGAATCGAGTCTCCTTTGGGGAAGCTCTTTCATCAACCAGCAGCATTGGTCGCCTATAATCAAACTTAGAATCATGTTCACCCAGTTGATTCTGCCTCCTGGAACCCTATAGGACTGAGTCAAACTGCCCCTGGGGGTTTCTGAGATCATAACTCTTTCTGGGAGTAGAAAACCTCCCATTCTTCTGAGAAACAGCTGGTGGTTTCGAACTACTGAACTTTTAGTTAGCAGCCCAACAGGCACAAGATCAGCTCAGACTGCACTCTGTAAGCCAGTCTGTAAGCCTTGAGAAAGTTTTAAAGAAAGTTTCTGAATTCAGACCAAGAAAGATACAAAGTAGGTGAAGAATGCAAACACCATAAAAGGTGGCTTGGGCCCAACATGCAGTGAAAAAAGAAAACATATCATAGTTTATCTTCACAAACCATTCTTCAGACGTCATCTCAACCACCTTCCTAATTTCCAGTCTTGAAGAAATGATGCATCATTTGGCTAATCTGTGGCCTGGAGACAAGCTATAACTTATCAGTCACCTTGGCCAAAGGGAGAATTTCAGCATAAACACAGCATTTCTGCTCACTCACCAACAGAGGGCAGAGGCAAAGGGCTCTCTCTCTCTAGTCTTTTTCATCCTCTGTAGACTAAGAGCCTCTGCTTCTCACCCACCTTCTACAGCCCCCAGCTATTAGGGTCCACTGGTGGTGCACCTTCCACCTCTCCTTCAAGGTAAAATCCCAAAGGCCATTGATTGGGACTCTAACCACTGCACCCACGTTGAAATTGTTGGTTTAGGGTCTCTGGTTCTAAATGAATGTCTCAAAGTTTCCCGTCTTCCTTCCCTGGCTACCTTGAACATAACTAAACAAGATACTCACCCAAAAGTATCTATATTAATTGCTAGAACTAAAACCCTATGCAATCAAGCATAATTTAGCTTTACAAAGGAGTGCAGTCTGAGCTGAGCTTGCACCCATTTAACTCAGAAAACAAAATCCAATGATTTAACTAAAGGGATGCTTTGAGGTCAGCCTGCTTGCCTTTTATATTTTTAATACAACTATTAAAATAAAACTATTGTCTTTCTGTACCTGTTCCTTTAATGACTTGGTGCTGGAGTCACGTTCTTGCCAAGTACCAGAAAACCCCCAGGGAACAGGATTTTCTAGCCCAGATTTTCACTGACCTGTCCCTTTTCTTCTGCAGGGATGTTCATAACTGAAAGACTGTCTCAGACACTTTCCTGCTTCCCCCTATCTCTAGTTTTGGTTCCCCATCCTCATTTCAGGACTCACTCAACCATTTCTGCTTCTCAGAGAGACGCTGCACTGCTGGTTGGTAGGGCACGGGGAGGCTCCCGTTGCAATGCCATTTTGTGATTTCAGGATATTGAGAACACTCAATTTGCACCATTGTATTTGACTAGAGAATAAGGGCTGGATTTGGGATCAATCTGGGGGAGGGGGGTAACAGTCATAGGGCTTAAATAGTGCTTAAATAGTGTTGGGCGCTTTCTTGGGATTGCTTGGAATGTCTGCAGTGTCAGGCATCCTGGTAAGCTCTTCTTTAGAGGAGCATTTTATTCTTCACACAGAGAGGGCATGTTTTCTTGGAGGTAGTTGGCCTAGGACCAAGAGAACATTCGGGCAGTTTCCTGCTGTTTCATTGTAAGGTTGGGGACACGGAGGCAGGAGGCTTCAAGGACCTGCTGGAAGCCCGTGGATGGTGGGGGGCCCTAGCATGAGTTGTCTTCCTTCAGCTGTCTCTGGTGTAGAAGCCAAGCCTCCTGCCGGCGTTGATAAGTGGATGCTAAGGTGGTGCTACACTCTGACCTTCAGCTCACTTTCCATTTCTCTTCAAAAAGCCCCAACCCAAACTCGCTGCCCTCAAGCTGCCGCCCAGAAACCCTACAGAACAGGACCGGACTCTCCCTGTGAGTTTCTGAGACCGTGCTTCTTTCAAGGAAATGGACAAAGGAAAAAGGAATCGCTGTGCACCCCAGAAACGCGGCACCCGAATGCATGCTTTTGCAAAGCTTCCTGTGGAGAAAGAGGGCTAGACATGCTTCCATGCAGGCACCGGCAAGTCTGTTGGAGTTCTTCAGCAAATAATGACCTATTAGAATTCATCTCAGTGCATTTGATAGTCACGTGGGCACCACCAATAACCTATATCCTTCTAAATTATTCCTGTATTGAGAACATAGTAACAATATTCCCCTCCTCATGATTGTCCTGATTGAAAAAAAATATTCCACTGGGAGTGTTGAGGATCGGGGGTTTATCAACCTTGGCGGCTCTGGCACTCTGGGCCTGATGACTTCATGGTGAAGGGCTTTCTTCAGCATTCTAGAATGTACACCAGCATCCCTGGCCACTCCCCACCAGAGGCAGGTCACATGGACCCTGGTTTTGGGCACCTAGGATGTCTGTAGACATCACCAACCATTCCCTGGGTGCTGGGACAGGGGCAGGCAAGTCCATCTTGATGGAATGCCCCTGCTCTAGAGGACGTGCTATTGCTGTCGTAGGTGCCTCATCATTTCCGATGCATAGTGACCCTCTCAAGGCACAAGCAATGAAA